>VWZD01010549.1:196587-209726 GCA_013396695.1 Sakesphorus luctuosus
GGCCGTGGCTCCGCCCCTGCCGCAGGCCCGGCCCGGCCCGGCGCCGCCGCCGCCGCCGCTGCTGCCGTGCTGGCGGTGACGGTACCGAGCGGGCGCGGCCCCCAAAGCCGCGGGCACCCCCGGGTTCCCTCCGACGGTTCTCGGTAACCTGAAACACCCCCCAAACCTCTTTATTTTTTTAGCAATTCACCATCACCCTGGGGTTTGTTTAATTTCTCTCCGGTAGACAGGAGGGACTGCAAGCGAGACCCAGCCGACGCACGTGAACAGTATGAACAGCGAGGCAGGACCCTTCATGCAGCCTGAACCAGAGCCCCACCACGCTGCTAAGAGCCTTGGCACACCTTACCACTGCAGGTACTGCTCTAGCATTAGAAGATTAGCACACCTGGCCCAATGCCAGATCAGAACTGGATAAGGAATTAATATATAATCTGAATTTTACCTCCCCATGGGCAGAGAAAGGTGTGCATGGCTCTGCGTTCACTCTCACGACTCCAAAGCCCACTGCCTGACTAGGAGGTTTCATTAACATTTCTTTTCAGTAGGGCACATATCAGCTCCATTGGTCAGCCTGTAATTACTACCTTTCACAGTTTCTTCATAAAATTAGCAGACCTCTGTGAATACTAGAGTTGTGCTTTTGCTGTGGTATCTGCCAGTGTCAAGTTGTGTTTAGCATTCAGCATCATGGCCAGGCTTCATGAAGGAAGATTTAGGAAGGGCGCTACCCACACTTGCTGAAAGCTGCTCGTGGCTAGAAGGGCCAATGTGGGATAGGCATGTCTGGTCACAAAAGGCAGAGCAGAAAATCTCCTTTGGTGATATTGGCCAGGAATGGTTCTGTCTGTGTTGCCTTTTCTCCTCCAGACTGACTCTGCTGTGTTCTCAAAGGAAGCAGCAGCATCGGGAATGGTCTCCATGAATCCCGACTGGAGGCCAGAGTGGACCATTGGGGCAGTCAGTATGGCCAAGGCTGAGGTGTTGTTTCAGGCAGTCCTTGTATCTCCTCTTTGTGGCTCCTCTCTTGCGGCAGCTGGTGGCAAGTTCACCACAGAGCACAATCTTTGGGAGGCAGTGGGTGATCCTCCATCCTGGAGACATGCCCTGCCCAGCACAGCTGCGTTCTCATCAGCATGGCCTCGATACTGGTGACCCCTGCCTGTTCCAGAACAGACACATTGGTCACGTAATCAGACCAGTGGATGTTCAGGATTGAACNAGAGAAAAAGAGATGGCATTTCAAACTTGTCTAAGGGCCCATCTAACACTGCAATCTGCCTGAACTCAAAATCTTTATGGAAAAAAGAATGGAGTTAAAAGTCAATAAAATTAAAATTTAAAGACTATTCAAGCCTCTAGTCCTCAACACACAGCCACTAGATACCCTTGTAGCTTACAGGAGGCTGGAGGGGATTAAAAGAAATGAGTAATTGGAATAAGCAAATACTCTTTCCTTCTCCCTGATACCTGTTTTAGTCAGATTCATGCATACAGAAATCAAGTGACACGAGACCATCCTTCACTCACTCAACCCACCCTCACACTTCAGCACACAGAGTTCACTAATCTTATCTGGGAACTTCTCCTAAAATGAGACAAGTGAAACAGAGAGAATACCAGAAAAGGGAAATAATTCATTTCTCCATTGAGTGTGATACTCTGAGAATGGTGAACCTACCATCAGGATTCTCAAGGAGACTTCTTGTCTCCAAGCTATGCAACTGCACTCCAAGGGAAAGCAAAAGAGGCTGCAAACACCTCCTAAGGAGGGCCATTTGATTGGAAATCTCTTCCAAGACCCCCCCAACAAAATGCATTCAGCAAAATGGTGCTTAATTCTCGGTTACTCTTTCTCCCTGTTGCTGGAAATCAATATTACCTCAGTCTGATGAAAATGTACATACTAACATTTCTAGAAAATATGAGGAATGTGTTTGCATTGCCAGAAGATACCTCACTGGTAGGTTGCACAGCTCCCCCAAACTGAGTGAGGATTACAAAAGAATCACCTTCTGCTAAAATAAAGCCCTTTTTCAAACACAACAGCCGGTTAATAACTAACCACAAGATACACAGTAGTTTAGTACAGGAAATGAACTCGGACCTCAGTGGAAGTGCAGGAGGACATTAGGTAAACAAAACAAGGGGCTGGGTCTTGGCCAAAATATTGGTAATCTAGAGGTATGCTGACAGCAAGCACTGCTGGATTTTTCACTGTCCCTTTGCACAGCCCACAGCCCCCTCCTTCCCACCTCATCAGAATTACTGCTTTTCTGCCAGAGCTGTGTTTTCTGCGCAAGGTCTGTGCAAGAGATGTTGATCCTGCTGCCCACAGAGCCACTTCCTGCAGTGGGCAGCCAATGCTTATGTGGCTTCTGCCGGCCCAACAGATTGCAGCAGAGCTGGCCTAGACCATACATGTGGTCCTGAAAACAAATGTCCATCGGCAAACCCAGTAATTTATTGGACAGGCAAGAGCACTTGCAGCAGGCTGGAGCACCTGTCCTGCTCATCCAGCACAAGGAAGACTCCGTCACAGCAGCGTGGAAGTTGTAGCTGCATTGTAGTTCTTTTTTCTTGCCCTTTCACAGCAGAAATGTTGCTGTATCATACCCTCTTAAAATCGCTCAGGGCTCTTAATGCTTTGTTAAATTCACAGAAGTTCTGTGCTGTTTTATTCTTTTTAAGTAAAGGAAAATCTAAACTTAACCTTGTCTTCTGTAGCTGTAAAGCTCTGTGGTGCTGTCTTGCTTTCTTTCCTAGTTATGGCCTTGTCAGTTAGGCATCAGGTCCCACAATGATTAATGTTTTACTTGGCAAACTGATGCAAACTCTGTAAGACTACTCTCCTCCCTAGTAACTGGTACATCTGGGGTTTTCCAGAATGAAAACAAAAGAATGCTGTCAAAAACCAACCTACACTCTCTGGGAATAATTTGGTACATTTTAAAAATGCATGTGAGGTTAACTCATGGCAGTTGTGTATTTTCTGGATCACCTTTTCTACAATCAGAACCACAGCTGTAAATTTTGGGAGGTTGTTTTGTATCAGAAAGATGACTATGAGAAGTTCATTTCAATAGTTCTTTTCTTCTTCAGAATCCTTGGATTTTATTTTCTTGTTGGTAGTCATTAAAGAAACTTGGAGGAAAGATTCATTTTTTAACTGAGGAGAAGTTAAGGGATGGGAAGCAAATGGAAGGGTTTTCATGCTAGAGAGAAGGCAGCAGTCAGTGTTTGCTGAGACTGCCTTTATTCAACATCTTCATTCACGACCTGCAGAAAGGGGTGTGCACAAAGTCTTGTGGTCTGTGGATATTCTTGACCTCTTTAGGGTAGTCAAATACCATGCTGGTGACAAAGAAGTCCTGCAGGATCACACAAAACTGAACAAAAGGCACAATGTTGGCATAGGAGCTTCGGCGTGGATAAAGGGAGAGTAAGTAACACACTTAGAATAATCCAAATCAAAGCTCTTTGATGTTGATCCCGGAGCTGTCACAATCCAGGAAAGAGATCCTGAAGTCACTATTAACAGTTGTCTGAGATCATCAGTCCACTGTGCATGTGCAGCCAAAAAAACCCAACAAAACAGAGTGTTAAAGGAAAGAGAAAAGGCAGCATTTTGTTAAATCTGTGTCCCCTCAGCATGCCAGAGTCCAGCCTGGCCTCTCAGTCAATAGGAGCACACCATTAATTATCAGAGCAGAAGATGGAATTAAAATATGATTTGTGGAGAGTCTGCACAGATTAAACATATTTTAGCTGTCTCCAGCCCTAGAAAACAGCAATGAGAGATACGTGTGGTTTGACATCCTTGAGTAAGAAGTTGTGCTGCTTTCTGTAACAGAGACATTAGATCAAAGGCTTTGGTACCATCTCCTGATTCCCTGGCTTACAAACAGGTACAGATACTCCCTTTTTCCAAGTGCAGTGTTGTTTTACTATCAGGGGGTTGCTCGGGGTTTACAAATGCATGGACATTTTACCAGTCACATCCTCATACTTTAGGATAACCCCAGGACTTGATTTAAGGTGATTAACATGCCCAGAGGTTTATTTAAAATGCCTGTTCATCCTTCCCTAGAGGTGACTTCAAGTGCCTCCACATGCAGTAAAATGAAACACCTTATTAAATATTATTGATTAAACCTACTGGCATTAAAAATGTTTCTTCTATTAAATGGTATTTTACTGCCCTTATTTATCTGCAAAGCAACAGAAACACAACCCTTAAAAAGTAATCTAACCTGCACAGCTGTTGGAGCCAAGAATGAGACTGAAAGAGCAAGATCACACTGTTTGAAAAGAGCAACGAATTCAATTACTGCAGAGAAAGTCTGCGTTGGGCATTGTTTTGGTACCCAAATCTTGAGCAAGAGCCCTGGCAGTGAAGAGACAGGGCATCCTGACCATGTCATATCTGTGTATGGTGATATTTGCCAGCTGTAGAAATGTATTTGAGAAAAGCTATGCAGTCAGTGACTGTATCATTCATTTTGCTGCTTTTCTGTTGCCAGCTGACTCAACTGAATGGAACAAACCTTGCAGTTACTGAGCAGACACTTGCAGTACACCGAATTTTGAATGCTTTGCACATTAAAGCTGTTAAGTTCTGGGATGGTCAGAAAGCTCCTTTATTTCCACACAGGCTTCTCCCAGAAGAGCAGAAGCACTTTTTGTTTTTAAGAAAAGCACCATGCGTGAATACCACTGCAAAAGAAAACTGCAGTCTGTGTGACAAAAAGGATGCAGAGCACAATGGATTAAGGGTAGGGGAATATCCAATTGGAGAGGATTGTTCAGTCTTCAACTGGGAAAAACATAACAAGAGACATGATCTTTCCATGCTTATGTGAGACCTTTGCAGCTTCTGTTGATGAAAGGAAACAAAAGTTGCTTGAGAAGCCTGATAAATCTTTTCTTACCAGTCCAAACTGTACATGGGAAAGGTGAACTGCTTTGCTACACTCCTGTAAACCTACTGTGATTTTTCTGACTTCTGGAAGCATACTGGTAAATACTCCATTTATTATAATTGCATGTCTAATTGAAGTTACAAAGGAGGGTGTGGAAGAACATTAGACTACTAACAGGACACACAGCACGAGTGTTGCTTTCTGTCCAGTACTGTGGGATTTCATAAACAATTCAGAAATAAAACCACAAATGTCTGCTTGAGCATGTAACCCCTTCAACTCTGATGAGCCAAGTTCTGGCTTACAGAACTGCCTAGTCCCAGATGCCAATGAACAGCCACTTTGTACATCTTATACTTGGCTCTAATAAGGTGTATAATGAAATGCAACACAGCATTTTGTTGTTTGATTTATCCCTTTTGGCTATCATGTAACTCTGTTGCATGATGATAAATCTAGCTTATGCTCGCCTCCCATCTGCCACTTTTTCCCCCTCATTTTTCCTTCATTTATTTTTATTATTTAGTTTTTTATTCAGCTGATCTCTGGATTAGTCTCAGCGTTAGGCAGGAAGTCATCCCATGGAGAAACACACTGCTGGCAGCACAGCTACAGAAAACAAGCAGCACAGAGCTTCAAGCAGCAGCCCCCCCTTGTACCTATCCTAAATTACTCATGGCTCTAGGAAAATGATCATTCTTCTGACAGTGCAGGGAAGCTGCTCATCAATGCAGGAAAACTGGGGCAGAACAAGCCTGGGTGCAGAAAGCAAGTAAGGGAACAGGTATCCAACGCTCCTGGGTTGAACTTGTGTCAGCAACAATGGAAAAGGCATTTGGTCTTCTCAGTAGGCCTGTGTGCAATGTTCTGCCCAGGCTGAAATAGAGATGTTGAGCACCAATAAACTCAGCCTGTTGGCAGTGGTTTGGGGCATTGCCTCTCTGTCCCCATGCAATCAGGAGATTGTCATTCTCTGCCTGATCCAGTCAGGTCTCAGAGTGGTTTTTGCCAGCCTTGAAGCTTCAGGAGTTGAAACAAACGCCAGCTGACAAGGTTTCCTTGTAACTCCAATATTTAGTTTCATGCCTATGCTCTTACCCTTCCTGCTATTATAAAATGTTCTTCCATTTCTTTGATTGAGCAACTGCGATACAGCAGTGAACTCCTGCTTCCATGTCTTTAGCTACATTGGACTGAAAGGACAAATGCCAGTCTAAATGCTGCACAACTGCACAAAGTAGGTTTTTTACAGACCTCAACAGCACCAGAACAAGGCCCAAACTGCAACAATATGGTGACAACTTTAGCAGGGCCTGGAGTCAGCTCTAGAAACGGCTGTTGGGGAACTGGCAGTACAACTCCTGGACCCTAAGTGTGTGAGTCTCTGTGCGAGAAGAGCTGCCTAGTCCCTAACACACTTCACGCAGCACTTCAAGATGCCTGGGCTCAGCCAGCACTGTCCTCATGGAGTCTCCTTCCTCCCAGCATAACAGTGCATGACTGCAGTGCTGGCCTCCACTGGCCTTCAGGTTAACAGTGCTCAGCCTCTCCTCTTCAAGCATGCTGACCACTCAAATATTTGACATTGGCTATTTTGATGAGTCACACTCAATTACTCAAGAATCAGTACTTTAATTTGTTCACCTTCCCAAAAACCACTTACATGTTGAGGAACAGGAAGTTTTACTCTGGGGCAGGAATTCCTCACTGCTTTCAGGAGGATTTGTAATGCATTTCCAACAGTTTCAATGTGAGGTAAAAATCGCACACGTGCAGAATTTCTTTATGGTTAAAACTTGGTAGAAATGTAACTGATTCACTTCATACTCTGGTGATTATGTGAGGAAAGCACTAAAGGAAGAGATTTCAGAAAATACTGGAACAGGCAAGCATTTAGCCCATCATAACATGGTAACCTATTATGGTACTAAGGGGGAAAATGAAGTGTTCTCTGTGCTGCTCATTAAGACTGGTGGCAAGTTTGTTTACTCAAATCCAGGTATCTCCTCTCATTATCACGTTCAAACAGCTCACATACATAATGGCAACTCTTAGGTACAGTACAGGAAATTGCACATACCTCAAAATAAGATCTGATCACTTCAAATCAACATTCAGAAATGTGACACCCAAAACAAAAGTCACCAGGACGTAAGTCAACACAGACTCAGCTTCTACAACTTTGCTTCCCAGGAATAAAAACCTCCCACAGGGCCCAGTTCCCTGACACCCAAACTCCAGGAAATGTTTTATTGGCAAACTCCAGAAAATAGTTTTATGACTCGGCAGACGCATCTGAAACTTCAAGACTTCATCTCTCAGACAATTAATGCAGTTTTCACTGAAGTTCTGTTCCTTCAAGAGCAGCCAGGCTTTGCTGCTGACAGGACTAGGAGTCTCAAAAGGAACCCCCACCCCAGGCACAGGTTTATGACTACAGCAGCACTGGTGTGCAGCACTACTCACACTGTAACTCCAGTGAAAGAAACAGCACATCCATGACAACACAGACATTACAGCCTTGAGGTGAAGATGAGCTCAAATATGTATTTGACAAAAATACAGAAATATTCAGTGCCATATCTTTAATAATACGGAAGTTACTTTGCTTTGGATAAAAGCAATGTATTCGATAATTTAAGGTCAAAACAACTTTTCATATGCACTGGTACTTGGCCAAGTAAAAAAAATACCCAATACCTTTACATTCAACAGAAGCAAAAAAGACAAACTAATGTATTTTCAAGTAGAGGTCTCTCAGACAGTAGTGCCCCTCCTACAATATTCCACCTGCAAACCCTTTCTCTACCTGTGCCACTTTCTCTGCTTTTTGTGCCTTCTGCCCAAGTTCAGACCAGCTGGCCCAGACCTCAGCCTCTGAAAGCCTCACATCAAGAATATGCAGAACATCATCTTCAGTCTTAACCAGTCATACCAACCACCCTTAAAAAAATCAAGTAAAACCTTTACTGCTCCAATCACCTGAAGAATCCTTAAGGGTCCACGTTAAAATGTCAGTTTCTTATCCAGCCCTGAGGTAGTTTCTGTCCCAGGACATCAAGAGCTCCATCTTACACAGGTTGCAGTTACATTAATGGACTGAATTTAGTAAAAAACTGCCCTCTGCCACCCCACTCTTTGAGTTTTGCTTTGTAGTCATTTTCATGTTAACAAACCAAAGCTATTTAATTTAAGGAAACCAACATGACAGCCATTAATGCAACCATGCCAGACAAGCAGACAAGCGCCACAGGAAAGGAGGGTAAGAGCTCTCCCTGTCTCATCTTTCCTTCCCTCCTTGTGTTCATCTGTTCCCAAAGCCTTTCCTTGTCCATGCCAGGTGTTTTTTTTGGTAAAATCAGCCAAGCCACATTAACAGCCCAGTGAGGCAGGAGTTATTTAAGACACATAGAGCCTAAGGCCACATAGTAAGAAAGGTATGCCTCCCCCCTCCACAGCAGGAAAAGCTCTCCAGAGCCAGCCAGAACAATGGTGAAGCAGGCTGTGATGTCAGGTAGGGTTTCAGTTTTTATTTTATATTCTAGAATCAATTGGTATAGCCTCCCCACAGAAGTGTCCCGTGGTCTCAGGAAGTTGGCTTCACTCTGAGACTGCAAGTGAAACAAAGGTTTTCTAGCAGCAAAGGCAACCCTGCCACCTCCTGATGATCCCCTTGTCCATTAAGAAAGCTCTCACAGAGAAAATTTTCCTAATCCTATTCTAAATACAGATTTGCAGTTTGGATAGTATGTTCTTGATACCATACAGAAGCAGGGTCACGTTTCAAAAAGGTAAAGTTGCCCTCTGGCTCTATCTTCCTGTCAGCCTTTCCTGTTGCCTGTTCATTTTCAATTTGTTCTTTTATAGAAGCCACACACACAGTACTGTAACAGGTCAAAGATGACACTTGCAGAAAATGCAGCATAATCAGAAATTACGCTGCATTTTGGCACCGTCATTTCTTCCCTGCTGCTGCCTTTTACATGGAAATATATCCAGCTCTGTGACTTTAGAACCTCTCCAGGATTTTAGGATCTACCTTTTGATACACATGTATTTGAAAATAATTTAATACCTATTTCCTGATGAAGTACACTCTGTGCATCATTTTAGTTTCACACTTGGTGAGAGGGTACACACATTTCACAGGACAAAAGATTCAAACCATGACTATTTAGTAAATTATGCCTTGTAGTGATTGAAAGACAACAAGCACCAAATACACATGCTGAAGCCTGATGTATATACTGCATTGGGAAGTCTTCAGTGACATGACAAAGGATTTGTGGGGGGTTTTCCCCAATTACAAGTGAGCAGAGGATTTGTCAGACATTCATTTTGTAGCTTCTACTGTCCACTCTATGCCTCCTTCCTCTTGATGATCAGAGGCCCAACGTTGTCGCCGGTCTCCTCGTTGTGCTTTGTGTGAGAGCCATCACACAGTGGGAACTGAAAAAAGAAAGAATAAACACATCTAAAGTACATCCAGAGTCAGGAATAAGAACCTAGGCTGAAAGTTTATTAGACATTTTCTCATTAAATCCACTGCAACCACAGACCACAACTTTTGTACTGGTGTTTCAGGTCCCCCAAGTTTTGGCTGAACACCAGTTTTACCTTGTCAGTATAGAGTGGACAAGAGGCTCGTTCTAAAAAAGCAGCCACTAAACTCCACTCTGTTTGGTGTTCCTGCCTCAGGCCAGCATGAGGAAAGTGCAGCCTAAGCAGACCTTCAGCTGTAACCTATCTGGAGTACTTTGCTCTCAACCTTGTCCCACACCATTTTTCCAGGTGACAGCCAGAGTTGAGTGTAGTACCAGATGGCAAGTGGAGTTAGAAAGAGAAACAGGAGGAGATCCTTAGCTTCATTATTTCCCTGTTTTTCTATAGCATTTAATGAGAAAAAAGACAGTTTCCCTCACTCACCTCTTAAATGAGAGACACACCTACATACTACTCCTGCCTCCAGACAGCTTTGCTCTGTCCTGATGGAGCCAATTTATCTCATCCCTCTGTACAAGCTTGGCCTCCCCATTAGCATTCTGCCTGGCTAATGAAAACAAACTGCACTTACTCAGCAGTGCCCTTAAGAGCCATGTCAGTTGGAAGTAATTTCAAGAAATCTTTGTTCCATTGAAAAAAAAAAACAACCCCACCCTGGAACAGGCTGGTCAGAGCAAGAACTACAGGGACTCCTTTAGCAATTTGTGACTGTCCAGGTCCCAGACCAGTGACAACCATTGCCTTTCTGGGCTGCCCTTTTCATGTATTTGAGACAAAAGACATTCTGTGAGGTAATGAGAGTAGATCCCATCACTTCTTAAGGATGTATCTTCAGGGCTATGCCTCCTGTGTACAGGAAGCTCTGGAGACAATCACAGAAACCATACACTGGTATTTCACATTCAGGTACTATTTTGTTTGCTCAGAAGAAATGGGAATCACTGAATCACAGAATGGATTGGGTTGGAAAAGACCTCCCAGATCATCAAGTCCAACCCTTGGGCCAACTCCAGTCCCTTTACCACATCATGGCACTCAGTGCCACGGCCAAGCTCACTTTAAAAACCTCCAGGGATGGGGAATCCACCCCCTCTCTGGGCAGCCCATTCCAATGCCTGAGCACTCTCTCTGCAAAGAAGTTTTTGCCTTTGCAATGCACTGTTCCCTTGCAGTACTGTCACAGTCTGCAATGCTCCACCAATCCCAGTGTTCATGCCTCAGGCACTGCCTTTGAAAAACATTAATACCCCATCACCCATGTCTTAAGTTAGAATAGAAAATTTCAAAGTACTGCACAAAAACAATCTAATGAAACAATATACAAAGCTTTAAAAATAACCCCACCTGCTCTGCAGAGTAGTGCTGGGAGGAAAGCAGAGAGGTCAGGGCGGGTTTTTTTTGTTTTTCAGAATTACAAAAAGCCAAAACCTACATTAAAAATGGCAGGTGATGTTTATGAAATAAAGAAACCTTGAATTCAGAGAATGCTCGTGGAAGCTGATTAATGCAGAACTTGTATCATGCTATCAGTCATTTGTGGCTCAATGATTAAGTAGTCCAGACACCTGGACAAAACCTGAGCAAACAGGAATGTGTGTTTGTGGGACACTGACCAGCTCCCCAAACAGAAGTTCCTGGGCCAGTTGTTTTTCCATGCAACACCACAGTCCACTGGTCTTCACAGAAACATTGACACAGATAGTCCTTCAGATATTAACATTTCAAAAGCTCCAAGGAGGCAAGCCCAAGGTCCAGCTACAGCAACATCATCACTTCAAGTTTGCAAGTGACAAAAATAGTGGGATTCATAGGCTTCAGACAGCAGAGAGCTCTTTAACAGCTGCCAACACTGACTGCTTTGAATTCATCCTACTGGTCAGCTGGTCTCAGAAACCCTGGCTCCCAGGGGCTGGTACACTAGATTTGAGCTTCTCAGGAAAAAAAACAAACCAAACACCACTTCTCCAGGGCACCCACTTGGTCACCTTGAAGCCCAGTTACTGAAAGACGGATCCTTGGCCTGACACAATGTGTTCATCCCTGATTAAGACAAAGCAGGCTAACAATAGAGGCCAAAGCTCAGACTCTGAGGGAACTGTGCAGTGATCTGGACAGCTCAACTGATTTCTCTTGACACCGAACAGGCCTGGATTCTCTATCACTGATTTCTGCTGATGGTCTGCAGCAGTGTTCCTCAGCCCACAGCCTGGGGACTCACACTTCTCTGGCAGACAGAGGGGCTGTAAGGCAGTGTAAAAGAAGGCAAATTAATTCCCCCTCTCCCCCAGCTCACACAGTTAAAAATGAAGACAAGTAAGAAAACAAGTGTTCTAAATTTAATTACAGTTTAGTTTTGAGACAAAACTACTGCCTGTATGTCGGGGTCGATGGGGGTGACAGTGGGTCTGCTGACCCCCTGACTCTGAAGTAATCAATCTTGAGGATTTTAAAGGCTACCCTTGAAACAGAGAAAGACATACAGGCAAAGTAACAGATAAGCAAGTTAGAAGATGCATCCACAGTAAAACAGGATGTGAAGCACTGGCAGTATGTGCAGATCTTGTAGCCTTCCAATATGTCTGTATCTACGTTTGAGAGGACTGAATAAACAATTGTGAATAGACCTAATGTTGTATTAAAGATACAAAGAGAAAGCTGTAACCCAGAAGGGGGGCTCCCTCTCCTGGAACAAAGACTTGCTGCTGGCTGCACATACTGCTGTATCTTGGCTCTGCTTTTGCTTTCTTGGCTGTCATGACTCTCAGTAGCTGGACACTGATTATTTTGAACACTGTTTTGGGGGGTTTTTTTCCCACAAAATTTGACAACTATGAAGTGCCTGCAGAATACAACACTGAACAGAAGAGGGTCCTTTGTGGGGGTGACAATGAGTGCATCCCTTAAGGAAAGCTGTTTGGAGTTCTACCTTAAAGAGAACAGAGCTACCTGGAGTATGTGTGGTGGCTTATAGCCAATGAGAGGCTGTGGTGTATGTAAGGTGAATTGGTTAACCAATAATGTGGTGGCATGTTAGATGTGAGAGTGCATAAAAGGTGTGGATATCACTGCGTGAGAGAGAGATCTACTAGGATGTGAGATGATGTCATAGGAACTTCTAGGAACTATTTGCTTCTACTGTGAGCTATGAGAACTGTCTGTTAATCTATCTTGAATAAACTCTCTAAGTTGTGAGCCTTCTGATCAAGCCTTCTGATGTCTGCTGTGCCTGAGCATTTCTGACCATCAGTCCAGTGCCCAAGCTCAGTATAAGGGGCTCTCCCCATAGTCCTTTAAAGAACTATCTGCCTGTTATTAACAGATAATTACACCCCAAGACAGACTTATTTGAAGATACCACCTGTGAGTTTTTTCTAAACACATACGCTCCACAAAGACACTGGCCAGCACAAAGGCCTTCAAAGTACACTATTTCAGAAAAAAAAAAAAACCAAGAACAAAACAAAACTGCAAATAATCCTGCTCCTTTTTCAAGAGTTACACCANCCTCTCCTGGAACAAAGACTTGCTGCTGGCTGTACATACTGCTGTATCTTGGCTCTGCTTTTGCTTTCTTGGCTGTCATGACTTTCAGTAGCTGGACACTGATTATTTTGAACACTGTTTTGGGGGTTTTTTTTCCCACAAAATTTGACAACTATGAAGTGCCTGCAGAATACAACACTGAACAGAAGAGGGTCCTTTGTGGGGGTGACA
>VWZD01010549.1:209954-241042 GCA_013396695.1 Sakesphorus luctuosus
AAAACAAAACTGCAAATAATCCTGCTCCTTTTTCAAGAGTTACACCAAAACACCTTGGTTTAGTCCAACTGTCTTGTTATTCCCTGTAGAGGAAGAACACTAAGCAGCATGCATGCCATCAGCACAACTGAAGTAGCCTGTGGTTCCCAATACCAGTGGCTCTATTTACAGCTTCATTCCCTCAGGTGAGGCTGAATCTGGTAAGAAGTGCACACAGTGATACAAAAGGACATTTTTTCTAGCCTTTCTATGCCACTTATTTAACAGAAACACAGCAGGTACTTCATGTGTCTGAAGTAATTTTAATTTCCCTGCACTGGAACACACACATTCCACATTCTGACACCATATAATTACAAATTTTAACAATTTAAGAACTGTAAGAACCAGACAGTGCTAGCTGACAATGTCCAAAGATGACAAGCATGTTAGAATGATGTATTTTATTACTGCTTGGCAATAATGGAACATGAGAAGAAGCATGCACATCATCTTAAACACGCTACCCACCCTGCAAGGTCAGCCCATCAGGGCAAGAAGGCGGCAGCAAAACTCGAAACTACAGTCTTTGAAGCAGAACATTCTGACTAAAATCCTCAGCTTCAAACACCAGTAAAATAAAACAAATGCCATCCAAAATGTCCACTGACCTCCTTAATGCCTGTACAGGACTTTTCAGATCAGAGTTCTAAGAACACGCGCATTGTAGCCCCATCTACTTCCTTTTGTGTGACTACAGAGCCCGAATTCAGTAGGACAGTATGTTCCTAAATGGGCAACACCCCTTCAACATATGCCAAAATGTACTTCTTAAGGTCTTTATTTCACACAAAAAAAAGATAGTATCAAACAATAGCAAACAACCGACAGGAGCTGCAATGCAACCACTAGAACCAGACACTGTCTTCCATTTCTGTTTAGAAACGAGTAGGAAGCAGAAAGAACAAATACCAAGGTTTAAGTTAGGGGGGTTTTATGTGTTTTTCAGTTCAGACCCTAGACAGAACAGAGAAAACAAGCCCATCTCCACAGAAGTATTTCAGAATCAAGTCATGATCTACTCAATCCTTAGCAGTCATCACCATGGCTGGGCTTTGTGAATGAAGATTTGGGCAGGGCTCTCCCCACGTGGGTGTGTCCTTCGAGCTGTGCAGGGGATTGTTTAGGTGAGGCACAGAGTGAGCAGAACTGGCCCCACCCTTTGCTCCTGAGGTTCATCTGCCACAGCTGAGCAAGCTTGGACAGCGACAGTGAAGTCCTCAGGACTAGAACCTACAGCCCCTGTATGGTATTCCCACAAGGTCTCCCATCCGAGTACTAACCCGGCCTGACCCTGCTTTGCTTCCGAGATCTGACAGGATCAGGCGTCAGGGTGGCAGGCAGTGTTTTACTGTTAAACCAAATTCAGTTACAGATGTGCAGGCTCCCAAATTACCCACAAGGTAATGCAGTCAAAACTGACAACAGCAAGAACCAGTAGTTAGAGCACCTGGAAAACTGCTGAGGATGGCCTGGTTACACCTATGTCTAAGACTTGAACAGTCTAGTATGCAGGTCACTGGTGGACAGAGAGCTGTATTTCAGTTATCTGGCTTTGAAGGCTTGTGTTATTTCAGTCACCACATATTAGTACCTTCTAAAAAATAAATTTTAAACATGCACCAGTGATAAATGGACAGGAATGTAATTCACTTTCCCTCATTACAGATCCCAGAACTCTCACTATGGATAAATTATAAATATCTCGGATACATCAAATGTCACACATGTCTAAGATCAGATTTAAATCTGAGGTAGTGTTATTGAAAGGCTAGGTTACCACTAATTTTAGGCAACAGAGGCAACCCAACTTCAAATGCAAGTAAGCTGGACCAGTGTCTAGGCCAGACTTTTAAGTGCTCAAAAACAGAAGCTCAAACTATGCCATCATGATTGCACTGGCATGCATCATGTACTAGCAGCAAAGTACTTTCTGACTGGGTAAGCTTCCAACTTTCTCCAAAAAGAAAGGTGTTTAAGGTCCTCTGAAACTGTCGTTCCTGAGCTCCTACTGCCAACAGGCCAATAGTTTTGGATAAGCCATAGTATTAGCACAGGTAGCAAATCAAATGGTATAGAATCATGGAAACATAGAATGGATTGGGTTGGAAAAGACCTCCGAGATCATCAAGTCCAACCCTTGGGCCAACTCCAGGCCCTTTACCAAATCATGGCATTCAGTGCCACGGCCAAGCTCACCTTAAAAACCTCCAGGGATGGGGAATCCACCCCCTCTCTGGGCAGCCCATTCCAATCCCTCAGCACTCTCTCTGCAAAGAAGTTTTTTCTCATCTCCAACTTCAATTTCCCCTGGCAGAGCTTGAGCCCCCCGTGCCCCCTTGTCCTATTGCTGAGTGCCTGGGAGAAGAGACCAACCCCCACCTGGCCACAACTTCCCTTCAGGCACTTCCAGACAGTGCTGAGGTCATTCATGACCATGCTCCATACATCAGTGCTTCTCCTTCCAACAGATCTGCTTCTTCAGAGCTACAGAAAAATTTTTTCCACTTTTAGCACTGATCAGCAGTTTTTATTCTGAGCACCAGTAAAAATCTGCACAGTTTTATGGATTAAAATACTGCTACATCTCACTGCAGAATAGTTTAGGTGAAAAAGTTAGTTTCCTCTAAAGCAGTTCAAAAATAGTTTTGCTGAAAGATTCATGCACATGCATTACACTAAGACCCTTCATTCCACTCCTACCTTCTTAGACCTCCAACAACGACAGTACACAGCCTTGTCTCCCAGATCTTCCATATCAAAGGCATGGACTACCTTGGGGTTATCCTTCTGGATGTGGGGATTCACCATTGCTTTGCAGCATTTGTCTTTAGAGAGAAATTTTTTGTAAGCCAGATACCCAACAGCAGCTGCTCCAGCAGCCAAGGAGACTGCAGCAATCCATTCAACTGGAATAAAACAAGACAAAACGAGACACTGTCAGTTTTTGACCACAACCTTCTATTAAAACTTCTCAGCAGTAAAGGTCTTCATGCTTGCAGCAGCACCATGTGCTTTCCAATAGATATTTTTGTTCTGTAGCAGTAACTCTGTACTTTGGAAGAGTATTTTCCTTTAACTCTTACCTAGTTAATCTACTCCTTTCTATCAATCAGAGCCCCTGGCAGGGTTTTCAGGGGGTCTTTCTGTGGGGCTTTTTTTAACCTTTCATTTAGGAAACTCTGATATCAACGTTGTTTTCAAGTTCAGCATACTAAGCCAGCTGTAAGTACACTCTGTAGCAGCAAAAAACTTAGATTGTTTGTTTCAGTTGCAGGCAAGTCACTAAAGAACAGTCAGCACCAACAACCCAAGCAGGATCCCCCAAGACATGGGCACTGAGTAGCTTTTAACATGATGCATCTTGTAACTAAAGCTAAAACCAGCTGGTTGGCAATGGGGACATTATTAAATACACTGCTGCCAGTAACAAAACCAGCTTAGATTAAAACCCTGCTGTGGTGCAGAGCAAAGAACAGAGCAGAGAGATTATATTTAAGAATCACAGCACACATTTACTTAAAGTAGATTGCATCCTGACTCTCTGCAAGACAACTTGCACTAAAAAAATCCTCTTTCCACCATCTCTCATCCTCACTTTCCTCCATTTATTTATCTCTAAAACTTTTGCAGTCTTGCTTACTGAGTACAATTTACGTTTCTGCAAGAAGTTTTCCTGCTTTTTTTGTGGCCCTATTGTTTTCTCTCTACTTCATGAAAACATGCTGGACTTCGGCCCAAAGGTTCTGATGGAAGCAACAGCCTTGGCTGTTTCCTCTCAAATCAGCAGGTCTGTGGCAGTGTGATGTAGTCAACCTGCCAGGCCTCCCCATACTTATACTTATCCCAGCGTCCACCATACCACAGGGGCTTCACTCTCTTAGCCTGCTTAATGGCAGCACATGTCTCACAGTCATGGATAACCTGAGAGATAATGTCCATGGTTAAATCCACCCCTCGGTCTCGTGCCCATTTATAAGTGGCATCTCTGCCCTGATGGCCCGAGGCATCATGGGCCCATCGAGCCAGGAACAGCTCTCCCTTGTGCTGCCAGTCCAGATCTATCTGTGATACTTTCACTTGTGCAGCTCGGTCTCCTGTTGGTTGTTGCAATGTTCCTCATTGGCCTGACTTTTGGGCACGTGTGCGTCCACGTGGCGGACTCTCACAATCAGCTTTTCCACTCCAGGTTCTTTCTTTGGTTTTATCCACCACTGTTAGATACAAGTGTACACACAGTTCTGTTTACAGACAAATAAACCAAGTGGGAATTCAGGTTTTAGCACAATTTACAGCACTCAGTAAAACCAGAACAACCTCAGTTGGGAATTTCTATCCTGCCCTTCCATGTCTGAATTGGGTTTGTAAGATGCCAAACCAGATGGCATCTCTGAAGCAAGAGACATTACTACATTCAAGCTTAAGAGACAAAACCCCTTTGTTAGTTCTTGCTGCTTTCCACGACCAACTGACTTGCTGTATTGCTAACCTGAGATTGGTCTGAAAGGATCAAGGTTTTCTGCCCCTGATCCACAGATTCTTCTAAAATCCATACAAAGCCCTTTCCTCAGCTAAAACACTGCCTTAGCTCATAGACACCATGCTGATCCACAAGAGCCTGCGTGGAGCAATACATGAAATTAGACAAATACCTGTACTGTGTTTGCAACAGTGTAAGGTCAGGGGAGGCAGGCACTCCTTGAGGGTCTAACTAAAGGAGTAAAAGATGCAGAAATCACAGAATCCTAGAATGGACTGGGTTGGAAAAGACCTCCCAGATCATCAAGTCCAACCCTTGGGCCAACTCCAGTCCCTTTACCACATCATGGCACTCAGTGCCACGGCCAAGCTCAGCTGAAAAACCTCCAGGGATGGGGAATCCACCCCCTCTCTGGGCAGCCCATTCCAATGCCTGAGCACTCTCTCTGCAAAGAAGTTTTTTCTGCTCTCCAGCTTCAATTTCCCCTGGCAGAGCTTGAGCCCCCTGTGCCCCCTTGTCCTATTGCTGAGTGCCTGGGAGAAGAGACCAACCCCCACCTGGCCAGAACTTCTCTTCAGGGAGTTCCAGACAGTGCTGAGGTCACCTCTGAGCCTCCTCTTCTCCAGGCTGAACACCCCCTCTAGGACTGCTCCCATCAGCTAAACTTCCCTGCTTTCCTGAGATAAGGAGGATATTTTCACTTTGATTAGGAGCATGTTCTTCTCTCATCACCATAAAGCTTTTCTTTTCTATTCCCAGCATATGTTCTAACTCTTCCAAGGTTATAAATGACAGCAGGCTGCCCTTGGAAACACAACCTGGATGCAAACTATTACCAAGTCAGCCTCAGGGATTTGATTATTTTAATAAGCACAGTCTTCCACCACTATAATCCATTTTAGACTTATGCTTTTGCCAACATCCTCAGCAGTGTACACCCTCCACCCCGAAAGAAAAACCAACCCAAACTACCTTGCCCACTGAATTAAGGACATAAACCATGAGAGCTCTGCAAGTGGAAACCACAGTTATGCAGATGAACCTCGTTTTTTAGAAAAAATAAGTATTAGGACCCAATTCTGTTCTCCACCCACCTGAACTCTTTCACCCTATCCGGCTGTGTAACAGCATACAATAAAACACATGACGCCAGGTCAATCACTACACAGTGCAAAGGCCACCGTTATCTCTGTTGCACAAAACCGCGCTTTGACAGCCAGGCAAAAGCTCTGAAATTCACAGGTTTTCACATTTACACCCAAACACGTAGAAAGGAAGAAATAAAACAGCGGCGCCTGAAACGGGCAGTCCCCAGCACAGACAGACCCGGCGGGGGCTGTAGCTCCACAAGGGCCGGCGCGGCTCTCGGTCCCACCGGGGGCTCCTCCCGCGGGCCGCAGAGGGCACGTCCCCAGGCGGACACCAGAGGGGGCCGCCATCTTGTCCCGGGGTGCAGCGGGGCCGGGGTGACACCAGCCCGCACCCTCGGCCCGCACCCTCGGCCCGCACCCTCGGCCCGCACCCTCGGCCCGNGCCCTGCCCTGCCCTGCCCTGCCCTGCCCTGCCCTGCCCTGCCCGTACCCCGCACGCCGCCGTTCTGCCCCAGCCCCATCGCTCCCGCTGCAGCCGCACCGCGCACGCGCACGGCCCCCTAAGATGGCGGCGGGGCCGGGCCCTGGAGCACTGCCCGCACAGCGCGGGGGCGGGGCCGGGAAAACCGGAGAATAGAACAGGGACGCGGGGACAGAGCTGGGGGAGCGGCCAGCCGGTGCTGTTCGCAGCCTGCCGCCGGGCACGGGCCCTCCGTGAGGCCTCGGCACTGCTCCGTGGGGGTTTCCAGCGGGCCCGGCCCCGCAGGTGGCTGCAGGATCCCTGTCCTGTGTAGCTGTGCAGAGATGAGCTGAAAGGTGATCTCCTCTGAGCGATAGCCCCTTCGAACCTCACAGGCCTGGGTATTTATGTGAGAATTCCTAGTCTTTACTTAAAAATAGTATTATGGGAGTTGTATATCTGATTAGGGACTTGCTGGTGTGGGAAACAGTTTATACTTGCATTTAGTCTTAGAGGTCTCTTCCAACCTTGATGATTCTATGAACTACTCAGAAGCATTTTCAAACTCATGTGTAATTCTCCATTGTTCAGTCACTTTCTACTGGCCTTTGCAATGTAAATTTCTGTTCAGGTAGGTGCAGAATCACCAAGTTTCTGAATGCTTTAGTTGGAAGTCATCATCAGGGCCAGGCTTTGTTAGGAAGGGCACTACCCACACTTGCTGAAAGCTGCTGGTGGCTAAAAGGGCTGATGCAGGATTGGCAAATCTGGGCACAAAAGGCACAGCACAAAGTCTCCTTTGGTGATATTGGCCAGGAATGGTTCTGTCTGCGTTGCCTTTTCTCCTCCAGACTGACTCTGCTGCGTTCTCAAAGGAAGCAGCAGCGTCAGGAATGGTCTCCATGAATCCCAACTGGAGGCCAGAGTGGACCATTGGGGCAGTCAGTATGGCCAAGGCTGAGCTGTTGTTTCAGGCAGTCCTTGTATCTCTTCTTCGGGGCTCCTCTCTTGCGGCAGCCGGTGGGGAGTTCACCATAGAGCACAATCTTTGGGAGGCAGTGGGTGATCCTCCATCCTGGAGACATGCCCTGCCCAGCGCAGCTGCGTTCTCATCAGCATGGCCTCGATACTGGTGACCCCTGCCTGTTCCAGAACAGACACATTGGTCACGGAATCAGACCAGTGGATGTTCAGGATTGAACGGAGGCAGCGCTGATGGAAGCGTTCGAGGAGCCGCAGGTGTGGCAATAGATGACCCAGGATTCAGACCTATGTAAAAGAGTAGACAGTACAATGGCTCTGTAGTTGAAGTAAGGGTAACACAAATGTCCAGTTCCTCATGAGATGTGGGACAGGGTGCTCTGTAACCAGCTGTGAATGCACCGCTCAGTGCACGAGTTAAAGCTCCCAACGACCCCCAGAGAACAAAAGACCAACAGAAGTTCCCCCCCAGTGACCAAATAAGGACTTCCGAAGAACTTCTTAGAACTAATTAACATATGCATGAACTTTATAAGAGAAGTAGTGAATATGTAAGAAGATCATTAGGGGAGCTATGTGTGTAGAAGAATGCCTGCCCCCTAATGCTCACAAATTGGGGTTTAGGTGTTTTTGTCCATTTACAGTAACAGTGTCCTGCTGCTCTCACACAGCATCGTGTGTCACAGTTCTGAAGCTCCACACCGTTCCTCTCCCCTCCCGCACTGGGCCCTCCCGCACCGCTCTCCCCTCCCGCACCGGGCCCTCCCGCACCGCTCTCCCCTCCCGCACCGAGCCCTCCCGCACCGCTCTCCCCTCACGCACAGCCCGCGGCCTGCGCTTCCCGGCGTGCCCCGCGCGCGGCCGGGGCCGCGCATGCGCAGGCGCACACAAAGGGCCGCGCTGCCTCCCATGGCGCTGAAGCGGATACAGAAAGTGAGTGGGGCCGGGCCGGGCCGGGCCGCGGGAAGGGCCCCCCGCGCCGGGGGAGCCGCCGGGACCGCCCCGCTGGTGCGGGGGTGGCGGCAGCTGGGCCCAGCCGGGCCCGGCCCGACCACACGAGAGACGCCGCGGCAGGCGCTGCCCCGCACTGTCTGCGCCGGGACCCGGTCCTTCCCTCTCCGCCGCCGGGGAAGGGGAGCGGGCGTGGGGCGAGGGCGGAGGCTGTCGTCGGCCTCCCCGCGGTTTCGGGGCTCTTGGCCCCCCCGCACGCCGGGCCGGTGCTCCCGGCGGTGCCCGGGCGGGGCGGGCAGGGGCTTTGGAGGCCCGGCCGGGGGTGCGAGTGCTCGGCAGGGACAGCGTCTGTCACCGCAGCGCTGCGCGGGGCGCGGCTGGGTCAGCCCCGTGCCCAGCTTGTGTGCCGGGTTAGGAAGTACTGTTAGCACAGTATTTGGTATGACCTTGGAATGTATGCCAGCTGGAGTGTTTGGGGCTGATGCTTTAAAATGGCCAGGTTCAAGTTACGGAGTGAATTCGTAGTTTTCTATTGTTTGGTAAGGCCGGGTTGGCCGCTGGACAGTGCGGACCAGAAGGGCACCGCGGGTGGGCAGCACAGGAGCGGAGTTACGGTTAGCGCAGTGACGGGATGCAGGGAAACCGGGTGTTCGGTTTCTGTTGATGTGCCGTGTTGGTCGGCATTGGTGCTGCCCTGCTTCTGCGGCAGTGCTGTAATTTCTTCTTCAAGATTCCCTTTTGCTCTTGGAAGTCATTGGTATTGCAGAAATAGGATTCTGTAGTGACCAGTTAACCCCACAGCGAGCAAGTTTGGGACTCTCTACAGTAGGTACCAAGTTACTTGGATGGATTTCTTTCAGAAGTTGGTAGTCATGATTCGTGCTACAAAGCTTATGCCTTTACAGGTAGGGCAATTGATGGAGATTTTTGTTAGTTCATATCACTTACTTGTAGTGAATGTTGCGCTTGACCATTATATAAAATACTAATAAATAACTGCAGTGATTTCCTCTAGCAATAACTCTGTCACGTTTCTACATGTTATAGGAATGGTCTGCCTTTTGTTGCCTTTTTAATTTCCCACCTCAGTTCTGAATGCTGCCTCTTTCCACTTCTTGTTCAGTTTCGTTCTGCCAAGGTAAACAGACAAAGAGGAAAGTCTGATAATCTGGTGTTTTTGAGAGGGAGTGGTAGTTTGTGGCTTTCCAAATGAGGTCCTGCTAGAACAGGATTGTTCTTACTTTTATTGTGCTCCCTGCCTATCTTTTCTTTCTGCTTTAGACTTCCATATGTATTGGAAGCCCACAATTTTCTTTAGTGTGGCATTGATAGATGTGAAGTTATGGTTAGACTGTTTATGAAAGTATCTTTCATCCTGTTAGCCTGTTAGATTCTGTTTCTACTCTTTGAAAATGAAGCAAAGCCTTCCAACCTGCCGAGGTAGTGTGAGATTTCCTGGTTATGCAATAACTTCTACCCAAAACATGGAGAGATATCAGGTAAGGGCCTCCCTGAAGAGCTGAGATTAAATTCAGAGCTCTTACTTCTAATTTGCTGCAGAAATTACTACTGGTGGTTTTCTTTTTTTTTTCATTAACTGCCCTCATCTCTCTCCACTGCCTTTCCAGGGGAATGAAAAAATGCTACTAGAGGGATTTGGCCAGCAGTTTGTCCTCCAGCAGGAGCTGAGAGAGAGTGGCAAGGAAATAGGATTGTTTCAAATGGAAAGTTAAAATGAAGAGGAGAAGTTCAAAAAGGCAAACTATCTTGATGTCACTGTAATATCCAGAGCTTTGCTGAAAATCACAAATGGAAGTTGAATGCTGGATAAGATGTATCTCTGTGATGGTGTGTTTATGCCATCCAACTTCCTGATGTTTCAGGCTGGCTGTAAAGGTTGATGGCTTTGTTGTATCCCAAGGACAGGAAGGGATAAGATCTGGAGTAAAGGAAATGCTGTAAGAACTTCCTGGTTTCACAGAGTGCCTGGAGAGTTTTTTTTGGAAAACAAAGCACTGCTGGAAACCAGTGGTGTTGCTTGGGAGCTTCTCAGTCTAGACATACTGTCTCAAGGTAAGCTTGGGTGGATTTAGAGTGGTGCAGAATTGTGCCTTAACATAGCTGTGGGGTTTTGATTGTTTGTTCACAGTAATTTTGATGATTTGTGTGTTTCAGTATGATAACACCTAGGAAGGAAGCTAAGCTGTGATATGCAGAGATGTTATTTCTGAATAGTTTTGCCATGGGGATCTGCGTCGTCATGTCCTGCTGTTTGCTGATCGGCCTTGAGGGACTCCTCAGAGGGGGACAGCATGTTGGCTTAAAGACTGTACACCATTCATGGAATGATGTATTTCATTTGGGAGCTTTCCTAAAAAACGGGCAGCTGAGCAGGCAGTGCAGAAGGTGCACATGGGAGTATGTTGATGTGATGGGTTTGATCCATGGCTTCCTCAGTAACCAGATGTAACTAAGGAAGTGGACATTACATAAGTATTCCACACGTGTTTTCCACGTAACAGAGGAGGAGGGGAGATAGGAAGGAGTTTAGTCTTCCTGCTTCCAGCAAAGCTGAGGGGAGCAGGAGGAACCTTGACGGTCCCTTGTTTCAGTTGGTTTCCTAGCCCAGGATGTGGTGAGATTGTACCATTGCCTGTTCTGCTCCTTTCTCAAAGTTTTTAGTTGGATTTGTCTGTTTTGTTTGGTTTGGTTTTGTCCCTCCTTATTCCTTGTTACCAGTTCCCTCTTCCCCTTTTCCCCTGGGGTGGGGCCCCACATAGTGTGTACAAATTGTATACCTGGTTGTAGATGTTAAAAAAAAATATAATTTCTATTTTAATTCAGGTTTTTTTAGTTCTTTTTAGGTTTTTTTCCCCCTTTGCTGGGAAGACTTTGGGAGGAGGGAGGAAGGCAGTCCAGGGTTGGTAAAAAGGACTAGGCCAAACCTGAGACAGTTGATCTTAGCGCTGTGGGTGGAGTGTGGGGGAAATTTGGCCCCTGTACGATGCACAACCCACAATTCAGGGGCTGACAGGCTAGCCAAGGTCACAGCGACCTTGAGGCAGCCAAAAAGGCAGTAAACAACCCCAAAGGCGATGAGCAGGCTCTCACTGGCACCCAGGGGGTCCTGCTCGCTGCATGAACACTGCCTTCCCACCAATGAGAGCAGACTGCTGGCACATGAACAGACAAGCTCCAGCCTATCCCAGCTTATTGCTGTCCGCTCTCCCTGAAAACCTATATAACCTGTTTACCCCCCAATAAAGTTTGAACGTTCCTGATTTTACCCTTTTGGAGTCGAGGCTGTATCTCTGTGAGAACACACCTCGATGTCTGGCGCTGAACCCCGGGGTACCATGTGGGGTGAGCCGCGAGGGCTTGGAGAAACCTCTCGCTATGCACCCCTTTCCCCAACAGTGGAGGAACAATGAGGACATGAAGTCCTGCTCTGCAGACACAGCTGTCAGCGCTGCCTCCATGACAAATTCGTCCTGAATCGTTTACCACCTCGAAGAAGCCCAGCTTGGGAGATTCTTACTCGTCTTCAGCTGAGGAGCCTGTGTTTGTTTACCTTGTCAGTGCTTGGCTTTGCCTTTGTATGAGAAAGGCTCTGTATTTCTACACTATCCAAAGGTTGGGCTGTGCTCTGTATGATGTAGAATACCTGTTCCTTGGGGCAGGAGCTGCTTCTCTGTAGTCTGGGATGCACCAGTGAAAGAATAATTCATGTTTTTGTGAGTGTTGTAAATACCAGATGTTGCAAGTGATGAAAACAAAACAAATCATGTCGGTTTTGATTGGGAAGGGGTGCTGTTCAAAGACACCTTTATTCTTGCCACCTCTGAAAATTAATGGGTTTTGTGTGAGGTGGGAAATAATTCAGACTGCCAGGTTGTGCAAATGAGTATGTAGGGCTGTCCTGCCCATCTGTCTTATGCTGAACCTTTTTTCTGGGGTTCCTGTTCCAAATTCTTTGTTCATGTATCTATTTGGGCAATTTGCTGTCCTGTCAGACCCATCTCACAGTTGAGGAGATTGTTTTCATCACAAGTCCTGTACCTGGGTACTCCTCCAGTGTTCATGGCTGGTTGATGTTGTGCTTGTTAATGCCCAGGCTGGCTTGCAGTACTTACAAAACCAGTATGTCTGTAATCTTAGAATCATAGGATAGAATCACAGAATGGATTGGGTTGGAAAAGACTTCCGAGATCATCAAGTCCAACCCTTGGGCCAACTCCAGGCCCTTTACCACATCATGGCACTCAGTGCCACGGCCAAGCTCACCTTAAAAACCTCCAGGGACGGTGAATCCACCCCCTCTCTGGGCAGCCCATTCCAATCCCTGAGCACTCTCTCTGCAAAGAAGTTTTTTCTGCTCTCCAACTTCAATTTCCCCTGGCAGAGCTTGAGCCCCCCGTGCCCCCTTGTCCTATTGCTGAGTGCCTGGGAGAAGAGACCAACCCCCACCTGGCCAGAACTTCCCTTCAGGTAGTTCCAGACAGTGCTGAGGTCACCTCTGAGCCTCCTCTTCTCCAGCACAAACACCCCCAGCTCCCTCAGCCTCTCCCCACAGCACTTGTGCTCCACTCCCTTCTCCGGCCTCGTTGCTCTTCTCTGGCCCCGCTCCAGCCCCTCAATCTCTTGCCTCAACTGAGGGGCCCAGAACTGAACACAACACTCAAGGTGTGGCCTCCCCAAGGCAGAGTCCAGGGTCTATTCCTATAGACCAGGCCTTGAAGTGACACCACCTACATCACGCAGCTACATGAGAGCACAGGCAAAGCTGCTGAACCAATTAACTTAAAATTACAGGGGAATCTCTAGTGTTGCCTCTGTAGTGCCTCACTTGCAAGTCTCTTGCACTTTTTGATTGAGGTTTCAGCCCATTAAGTTCTGTAAATCTTCAGCCTTGTCCCTTGACAAAGCAAAGTTTTGGCCTTCTCGTGAAGAGCATCATTGAGACACTGAATGCAAGAATTCCCTAAACAGATCATTCTGTTGTGAATATGTGAAGTCATGAAGCAGTTTTTCTCTCTCTGCTTTAGAGAATCCTTACATCTGTTCTGCACTGTTCGATTCTGGGCACTGACAAGTCAGTTTGACTCAGGGACATTCTGGCCATCTCCTTGTGCCATTTCAAAAGCTGTAGGAAGGCTTGAAGCCTAAGCCTTAACATAACTTTGCTTTGATTCTGAAGCTTAATTAACAAAATAAAGCTGAGTAGTTCTTTTTTATCACAGCTTGATCTGGAATTTCTTAATGTAAGGAGTCAAACTGTTCATACTGTTCATTTCAATGTGCAGAGTTTGATCACTTGTGTTTTTAAACAGCATTAGCTGCAGTGTGTAATTTGATGTGGTTGCAAAGTAAGGCTTGAATTTGCTCTGTGGAGATTTTGAAGTTTGCTCTGGCTTTGTTTTCTAACTGCAGAGGGTCTCTGAATGTATTTGTGAACAATTGCTCTCATTTAGTGAAGTTGGTTGAAGAGAACCTTTTCTTCATTGTTCTTAGGAAATATATACCAAGTTGATAGTTCTGGGTCTCATCAAGGTGTGATTAAAAATGGGGGGTGGTGGTTATTAGGTACAAATTTCAGTGCCTTTAGCCTGAACAAATTCAGCCTTCCCCAGTTCTGCCAATTCTGAAGCACCTGTGTATATGAAAGACAACCAATTTATGTGGGGTTTGGAGTATGTAAAGATCGTGAGAAAAACATCTGGCAAAGGAAAGTGCTGTCACAGGCTTGTGACTCTGAAATTAAGTGCTTGCCTGGATGTTCACATACACATAGGTGGTGAAGGGTCTGGAGCACAAGTGCTGTGGGGAGAGGCTGAGGGAGCTGGGGGTGTTTGTGCTGGAGAAGAGGAGGCTCAGAGGTGACCTCAGCACTGTCTGGAACTGCCTGAAGGGAAGTTCTGGCCAGCTGGGGGTTGGTCTCTTCTCCCAGGCACTCAGCAATAGGACAAGGGGGCACGGGGGGCTCAAGCTCTGCCGGGGGAAATTGAAGTTGGAGAGCAGAAAGAAATTCTTCACAGAGAGAGTGCTCAGGCATTGGAATGGGCTGCCCAGAGAGGGGGTGGATTCCCCATCCCTGGAGGTTTTTCAGCTGAGCTTGGCCGTGGCACTGAGTGCCATGATGTGGTAAAGGGACTGGAGTTGGCCCAAGGGTTGGACTTGATGATCTCGGAGGTCTTTTCCAACCCAATCCATTCTGTGATTCTGTGGATGTGGCACTGAGTGAGAATCCACCACGTCTTGATCCAACCCTACTCTGATCACCAGCCCAGGGCACTCAGTGCCCTGGGCTGGTGATCAGAGTGGGGTTGGATCAAGGTTTGGACTTGATGACCTCGGAGGTCCTTTCCAACCCAATCCATTCTGTGATTCTATAGAGAATGTTTGCATATACTTTAGAGACTTACTGAAGAGTTTAAGCTACATATTTTCCCCCATCATTGCCTTGAATTTAGTAGTCAACAATGACTGTTACAAATGCATGGTTTTTATTCCTAGAGTTCTCTGCTTTGGCAGTTTTGTGTAGGTGTCTGGGGGTTTCTCTTTGTATTTTTTATTGGTTTTTTTAGTGTGTGTGCAAGACTTAAGTTTTCCCTTGTTAGGTTAGATCTTGAGTTGCAAATTGGAGGAGACAGTGGCTCCAACAGCTCTGCTCCCGGTCATGTTTGTGACAACTCTGTGACTGCTGGAAATCTGAGACTTGTTTTCTCCCTGTGTGTCCTTGCAGTGGCTTGGCTTTGCACAGATAGCTGGCTCTCTGGATTACTCCTTAATAAAATTTGAATCCTCCAATTAAAAGGGAACTGCAGGTTTTTGCTATTGCTTTTATTAGTTAAAGTCTAGCCCGGGGTGTTGTTTCCCAACCAACATACAGTTTCACAAAGAGAATAAAGTTGAAGTGCAGAGGAGAAATGGTAGTTGGCACCCTGAGCTATTTCAGTATGCAAAGAAGTGTCTCCCTTGTTTCAAATCACAAGGATTGTGAGAAGCAACTTCAGAGCAGTAGTAAGATGTGGTACAGTGACTTCCTGTGAGTTCAGGGCCAAGAGTGGACCTGTAAAGACAGGCTGAATTTAGATGCCAGGTGTATGGCAAATTGAGTTGAAATATTTACCAGATTGTCATAAATGGGAAAATGTATCACAATAGTTGAGAAGTGGAGATTTTTAGCCCTTCAAATTGTTAGTAAGGTCTGATCAAGCTAAGCAGACAAGTTCTACACTTGAGTTAAACTTAGTTCCAGTTTGAACCCTGATTTTGGAAGTAGTTGCCTTGTCTAATCTTTTTGGAGTCGGAATGTTTCCACTGTTACTCCTTAAGGTAAATTCAAGGTATTTGCAGACATGCTTCTGTCTGTTGTTGACTTAAACATGTCTGTTTTGAGTAATGAACTGAGTTACAAACTTCCAAGCACATACCTTTAGCATGTATCTTTTAACTTCCTGCAAAGGAAATATTTACATATAGTCATGAAGTTACCCCAGCACAGTTCCTATCAGCCTAGAATTGGAAAAAGTTGTTCATCCTTAGTACAGTAAAAGTTCAGACATCAAAAGTAGTATATTGAATTAACCAAAGAAAATCATAGAATCACAGAATCATTGAATGGATTGAGTTGGAAAAGACCTCCGAGATCATCAAGTCCAACCCTTGGGCCAACTCCAGTCCCTTTACCAGATCATGGCACTCAGTGCCACGGCCAAGCTCAGCTTAAAAACCTCCAGGGATGGGGAATCCACCCCCTCTCTGGGCAGCCCATTCCAATGCCTGAGCACTCTCTCTGCAAAGAAGTTTTTTCTGCTCTCCAACTTCAATTTCCCCTGGCAGAGCTTGAGCCCCCCGTGCCCCCTTGTCCTATTGCTGAGTGCCTGGGAGGAGAGACCAACCCCCACCTGGCCAGAACTTCCCTTCAGGCACTTCCAGACAGTGCTGAGGTCACCTCTGAGCCTCCTCTTCTCCAGCACAAACACCCCCAGCTCCCTCAGCCTCTCCCCACAGCACTTGTGCTCCACTCCCTTCTCCAGCCTCGTTGCTCTTCTCTGGCCCCGCTCCAGCCCCTCAATCTCTTTCCTCAACTGAGGGGCCCAGAACTGAACACAATACTCAAGGTGTGGCCTCACCAAGGCAGAGTCCAGGGGAAAAATGAACTACCATTAATGCCTGGCTTGTCTTCTCTTTGATATTGCCATGACAAATCAGACAGAAAGCTGAACTGGCTTTATGTACTCAAATAATAATTTTAAGTTATTAGTCCACTATAATTTAGTCCAGCATGTGGACTCCTGGAAGAGAAATAAATCAGCTGACCTGCAAAGGCTTTTGTGAGTGCTTAGGTTTCAACTTTCTTCGGAGTCTTTTAGTAGTCATTTAAAAGAAAAAAGCCATGGAGGTAATGAAATCAATGTATAACAAATAAGGTAAAAAACTAATATTATTTCTTTAGCTTCTAGTTTAGTTAGGAACCTTTGTGTTATGTTCATATATCATCTCCAGGCAGGCTCAGGTAATGTACATAGTCTAGGCCACTATAGAAACTTCTGTAAAATCAAAAGCTAAGGGAACAATCAGATTAGCAGATAACTATAAATTAAACAGTGAGTTTACAGACAAATTGAGAAACGCTTTTCTTTTTCTTTCTCCTTCAGTGTATTCCACTTACTATGAACCTGGTTGCAACTCTTAAATACTATAAGATATTAATTTCTATCACAGTGTTAGCTCAGACCATCTGGCAAAAAAACCTTTTCAGTTCCAATGGTCCTTTCAAGCATTGATTGTTTTGTCAAATCAAAATACCAGATGAAAAATCCCACAGGTTTAACAAAATTGGTTTGTGTTCTTACTTTTGAAGGTATCCTCCTGAGTGATGTGTATTTTCACACAGATGTCTTTCAAATGTTTCTGTGTTTCTTACAGGAACTGAGTGACCTGCAGCGAGACCCCCCGGCTCACTGTTCTGCCGGACCTGTTGGAGATGACTGTAAGCTCTTCGTTGTACATCGTCAGATTTTACCCTTTTTCAGTTAAGAAAAAGCTCAGAAAATCTCTTAACTGTTTTATCTTTTTGACTTTCAGTGTTTCATTGGCAAGCAACTATTATGGGACCTGTAAGTATATAATTCATGCCCCTTAGAATGTAAGACTTTGCTTGGATTTTTGTTATGACAGGATTCATTTGGGTTTCTATGAACATGGAATCATAGAATGGATTGGGTTGGAAAAGACCTCTGAGATCATCAAGTCCAACCCTTGGGCCAACTCCAGTCCCTTTACCAGATCATGGCACTCAGTGCCACGGCCAAGCTCACCTTAAAAACCTCCAGGGATGGGGAATCCACCCCCTCTCTGGGCAGCCCATTCCAATGCCTGAGCACTCTCTCTGCAAAGAAGTTTTTTCTGCTCTCCAACTTCAATTTCCCCTGGCAGATCTTGAGCCCCCCGTGCCCCCTTGTCCTATTGCTGAGTGCCTGGGAGAAGAGACCAACCCCCACCTGGCCACAACTTCCCTGATGTGGCACTTCCAGACAGTGCTGAGGTCACCTCTCAGCCTCCTCTTCTCCAGCACAAACACCCCCAGCTCCCTCAGCCTCTCCCCACAGCACTTGTGCTCCACTCCCTTCTCCAGCCTCGTTGCTCTTCTCTGGCCCTGCTCCAGCCCCTCAATCTCTTTCCTCAACTGAGGGGCCCAGAACTCAACATGGCAGTCACTTTCAGCTGTGCTGTGTATCTATTGAAGTTTTAGAGTGAAGACATTGTTCATAGGAGTCTGGGAGTAGTTGGTTTCTGTAACTGTTCCAAAATCCATCCTCTTCTTGAAGTTAGAGGTGCTTAGTCAGTCAGCTGTGGTGTTTGGTGTTTAAGTTGGGCGGCCCACACAGCAAACAGCTTGCTTTTCAAAGATGATCAGATCAATTCTGGAAGATTCATCCATTTGAAAGGACAAAGAGTGGGTAAAATCCAGTATTAACGTTGGTAACTGTAAATAAGAGTGGAGTTGCATGGGGTGATTTTGGCGTTTTAGGTAGAACTTTTTATTTGATGGCTGTGAAGTGGCTCTGGCAAAAGCAGATGAGTTTTGCAAACTGCAGGCCAGTAGTTGTGGGTGTTTTTGCTCTGTGTGAGTGAGAAAGGTGCCTTCCTTGGGTTGAGGGAGATCTGTGAAGACCCCAGTTATGACCTTTGTCAAGGAAAGGACATAAGAAAGGAAAATAAAGCCTAAACCCACAAAGTTTTAAAAGAAAACTGAAGAGAACTTCAGCAAAAAAGAATAAAGAGAGCATGATTAGAGGGAAGGTGTGTTTGTTAATAATTAAGGTAAGGAGTTTGTATTGCTAATGTTTTCCTTTTGGACTTAAGAATTTGGAAAGAAGAGTCTCTGGTTCAGATGGTGAGCTGAGGTGAGCAAGGTGAAATTTTGAATACATAACCCATTAAGATGTAGCATTGTAGGTGCAGAAAAGCTGAATTGTGTCTGCTTTGAAACTATTTCTTCATTTTCAGCACAGGTGCTCTGAATCAGTGGAGGAGCAGTCACTGATTTGCCAGTGGTGTGTTGGAATCTGTTGTCCAGCTTGTCAATAGCCCAGCAGCAGCTGCTTTTCTGTAGTATACTGATGGTTTTGCCATTTTTCTTGAACAATTCTTTCCCATACAAAGGCCTTCTGACCCTTGCCTTTTTCCACTGAGATAAAGGGTCAAGAGCAAAGCAGCAAAGAAGAGTTAATGAGGCTTATGTGCTGATTGCCACCAATAATGTCTCTATTCTGAATAACTGATGATGTGGGTGAGGCAAATAACAGCACATAAATTCTGGCTTAAATTTAATTTTCTTCTCCAGCGTGCATTTTACCTTTTGTATTCTGTAGTGGAAGGTATTCGTTTCTTTGCTTCACATTATTCAGATGTCTCTAGTTAAGGGTGAGAATGAGCATCTCTTGCTAACCTTTCTCAGCCATACCTGCAGAGATACAGGGACAGAGCACCTTAGGATATTGTTATGTTATTATTCCCTTATCTTGATAACAAAAAGAATGAGGGATGTGTATCCTGTGTGTTTCCTGATGGAAACATAAGACTAAAGTTTACCTTCAGAATTCACTTCCTCTGTGTGTAAGGTGGGTAACCCCTTCTGTGTGTGGGTATCATCAATTTGTTTTGTGTACCTTGCTCATAAAATACAGCGTGACTTCACTTTACCTCTTCTCCAACACTGAACATACCTCATCCTCAGCTTATTTTAGCATGAAAAAATCCATTTAGTGTTCAAGCAAGCAGTCCTGTCTAACCTAACAGTGGCACCCTCTTATGACACTACCTGGTGCTGACTTAGCACAACGATATATGACCTGTCTTACAGTGCAACACTCTCTGCAGTTTGGGCGTGTAAGACAACATGTCTTAGCAGACCATTGTGGCTCTAGCTCTTGTCGTCATGTAGTCATCTCTAAAATTACTCATTTCCAAGGTAAAGATTTTTAGAAACAGTCTACTTCTGTTTCTGTAAGAAAACCCAAAACCTCAGTCTTCTGCAGCTTTGCTGAGACTGACTTCCTTTGTTGCTGTTTTAAACTTACCACGTAATGAGAGTGGTTTTCTTCTTTCCCTTAATCAGAAGTGGCAGAACCTCTCTCTGTCATTTAGCATCAAGACTTTTCTACTTATTTTTTCAGTTAATAAAAATGAGAGTTCTTCAACAGATGACTACAACTGAGTTATTTCTATCTATTAGCTGTGTGCAACCTGGACGTAAACCTGTGCACATGTTTTCTAACAAAATGCATGTTCACAGATTTGTACAGATCACAAAGATGTTGTGTGTTTTAAAACTCCCTGATGTCATCATGATGAACTGAATTATATTGGAAAATTCTGCTCTTTGCATCTGCAAAGAGAAACCACTTCTTAAGGTAAGTATATTCGTAGCTTAAGATTGGAGGAGGATCAGAATAGGTGTGGTCTTGCATTGAGACAGGATATGGAGGTCCTGCTCTGGGGTTTGTGTTTCCCTCAGTGCAGTGAAGCTCTTGATGCACAGATTTGTAGCTCCAGCAGTGGAACTCTGCTCCCTCCCTCTCTCTCGCTCCCCAGAAGGGCAGTGCTCAGTAGCTCCTTGTGCCACTGCAGTAACAGCCACGATTAGCTCTGCTGTAGCTCTGCAGGTCAGTGGGAGGGTTCAGTTCCCTCTGTGCCTTCCCAGTATACACAGTGGGCTGTGTACTGGGGAACAAATGGATTTCTTTTGAAGGTTGTCTGCATTTGGAAGGGAAGCTCTAAAATAGCTGAAATACATTAATGTGTTTTGTTTTGTTTTATTTCCCCAGCCTGACAGTGCATATCAAGGGGGTGTGTTTTTTCTCACTGTACACTTTCCAACAGACTATCCTTTCAAACCACCAAAAGTAAGTCCTTTCTTTGAACTTGCCACATTTTTTGTCTAAGCTTTGTTTCTGTGTCTTAGTTGTTTGAGGCTTAATTTTGGAAGTTGAAACCAGAAAGACAAGCACTGAGGATGAACAGATCAGATGGTAAAAATGTGTTGGCAGATCTGTGGGGGTGACAGTGAGTGCATGCCTTAAGAAAAGCTATTTGGAGTTCTACCTTAAAGAGAACAGAGCTACCTGCAGTGTATGTGTGTGCCTTGTGACCACTGAGAGGCTGTGGGGTATGTAAGGTGAATTGGTTAACCAATAATATGGTGGCATGTTAGATGTGAGAGTGCATAAAAGGTGTGGATATCACTGTGTGAGAGTTAGATCTAGATCTACTAGGATGTGAGATGATGTCATAGGAACTTCTAGGAACTATTTGCTTCTACTGTGAGCTATGAGAACTGTCTGTTAATCTACCTTGAATAAAGTCTCAAAGTTTTGAGCCTTCTGATCAAGCCTTCTGATGTCTGCTGTGCCTGAGCATTTCTGACCGTCAGTCCAGCACCCAAGCTCCGTATAAGGGGCTCTCCCTATATAGATCCAGTATGACTGGAAAGGAATGGATGATGTTAAGGATTCCAAATGTAATGAACATCATTTGATGTTGTTTGTTTTGTTTTGTTTTTATTACAGATTGCTTTTACAACAAAAATATATCACCCAAACATAAACAGTAATGGGAGTATTTGTCTTGATATCCTGAGGTCTCAGTGGTCACCAGCTCTGACTGTATCTAAAGGTAAGCTCACTAATTTGATAATGCATTTATTTTTTGTGTATCACTGCACTATATTAAAGGAGGCAGTGGGAACACTTTTATCCTGCACATTTCAGAAGGGGCAAATTCCATTGGAATTCTTGTTATGATCCAGGATCTTGCACAGTTTTCTGGGAGTGTCACATTACCGAAAAATATGTCCGTGACAAAGAAATATTCTAAAACAAGTTGAGTAAGATAATAAATGTCCAATTAGCCTGAAATGCAACTTCTATATTATAGCTGACAGCCATACAGAACTGAGGAGAAATTGATGAGCAGGGCTTCAAAATCAAATGAATTTGGATGTAAACTGAAAACCCTGATACTGGCATGTGTGGGCTTACATGATTGTCTGTTGATGACTCTCTGGGTTGCTTGAGCATCCTTGTGTGGGCTAAGGTCTTAATTACTCTTTATTTTAAAATGAGATTAAATTGTTCTGGTTTGCATTCATCTGTAAGATAAATATTTTAAAATAGCTTCTTTCAAAGTCATCAGTATAAGATTTATTAAAATATTGTTGAAATTTCTGAAGCTGAACACTAGATTTTTGGAGCATTGAGTTAACAGTTAAGCAGTTCTTTTGTTGTAGGCATTTTGTGTCTCTTCAAAAGCTGTTTAAAATGGGGGTGCTGTTGTTTTTTCTCACCCACCTTCAAAATGCTAAGGCATACTTAGTCATACTACAGAAATTTCTGATGTGACTCAGAAGGTTAAACACTATCACATCTTGTGCTGTGCTTGAGAGCTCTCTAAACCACGTGTCTTTTTTTTTTTTTTAGAACAGTGTCATTGCATTGAGTGCACAGGCAAAGAAAAAATTGCTACTCAATGGAAATTGGTCTGTGCAAGTCCAGTTGCTGTCCCTGCTTGGAAAAGCAACTTCTCATGCACACAGCCTTGTACAGTAATCTCACAAGCTCTATAAAATATAAGTCTAATACTCTGTCCTGAAGTCATTGCTGAAGATACGAGTTATTCTTGTGTGTTACTGGTATCAGCTTTTCACATAAATTAGTTGTTTTATAGCTATGCAAAAATTTTCTTATTTCTAATTATTTAGCAAATGAAAGTTGGCACTTAGGTTTAACACATCTACAACTGGAAACTCTTTTAGGTTTTTAGATCTTTATGGCTTTTCTGTCTCTTTTTGAGCACTTCTTCAGTTATAAAGCACAGCAGTCTGCTGGTCTCATGTTCTGATGTGATGTTCTTTTAACTCACTTGCATGTTACATATTTCATAAACCAGAAATCAGCTCAGTAACTCAGGGAGGTTTCTCCTTTCTAGTCCTTGTTTTACTGAATCGAAGGTTTACAACATACTAATAGCACCTCTGATTGGTGTGACCATGTATTCCAACCTGATTTTCTAATATTACTGGCACTTAATAAATATGTCAGTATTGAAGTGGCCAAACTTGCTACTGCTGGAAATAGGTGCAGGCTCTTGGGTAACAAGATAAAGGTTTTCTACAGCAGATTCTTATTGTAGCATCAAGTTCCCTTTCACAAGACATTTAGAACAGTTTATCTGTGGACTCTTGTATGCATATTAGTTCTGAGTATAAAAACAGGAATTTTCTGGAAAAAAATCAAACATCCTTGGTTCGATACCAGGAAATGAATATGGAATTATAAGTGAATACCTGCATATAATGCTGATGGAGTATTTCCACAAAATGAAAGTCACACTCAAATGAAATGTTCATGTGATTGAGAGAATAACTGTTAGCACAGAGGTGGAGAAGGATATGCACATACAGAGTACTGCACAGTAATGTAATATTAACAGTATTAGTTATCTTAAGTAATTGCAGGTGAAAGGCTTAGTTTGAGCAAATATTTATATGGAACTGTGTAGCCTGTAGTTTCTTCAATGTTCATAGGTTAAAATGCAGGAGAGAGATCATTTTTAAATGGTCCAAGTCCATGGGTTGCAGATTCTCTAGGCTCCTATCAGGTGTTGTTTACTTAGGCCCTAGAAAAATAATGCTGTATAAACATTTCTGAACAGAACTGCTGTATGGCAGCTTAATACTAATAGGCATTCTTTTACCAATCTTCCACAACCCTCCTTCAGTGTACTGGAATATATTGAAGTATTACAGAAATAAAGCAAACTGACTTGTTTACTGTCTCTTTTATTTAGTTTTATTGTCCATATGCTCCTTACTTTGTGATCCTAATCCGGATGATCCTTTAGTACCAGATATTGCACAGATCTACAAGTCAGACAAGGAAAAGTGAGTACAACATAATTGTGTGTGTGGTACTTGCAGATGGTTGTCTGCTATGCACCTTCCATCTTAACTCTAGCAATACTCTTTTCATAATTTCTACAGGATTAGGATTAGACTTTTAAATCTGGAAAATAGCCATGGCAGGTAGAAAACTGTAAGCATTGTCCATGCCTCCATGGGTACTGCTGGGTACCTGATTTTTGTACTTAGTTACATAAAACCATCACACTTGTGTGTGTCTTACATTCACTGCATGGAAAATCATTTCCCAAACATGAATTATTTCTTGCTACTGCAATCCTCTCATTGTCAAACCTGTACAGAAGAACTTTTGCCTTTTTGGTCAACTGACTGGATTGCTTGGTACCTATTTTTTAGTATTAAGCTGTTGAAGGTTTGTTGCACTGTTGTGGCTGGTGGCCTGTGGCTCATCACATGTATCAGGTTCAGGAAGATTTAAGTATTGCTTTTACATTGAGCAGTGGATAAAGAAGGAGTGATGTAGAAGTTACATAGAAGGCTGGTCTAGTATTTCTCACCCTAGACTAAGATTCATTAAAATGTTCTTTTTCTGACAGTTCAGTGTCTGGTACAGTCAAATCATGTAACTCACTCCTGGGGCACTTGAACTCTGTAGCTTGTTCTGCAAAATAAACAGTGTTCAAGTTGAGGATGTTGGTGTGTGTGTCAGCTCTTGCCTACCTGCCTACTTACTGGTGGTTTCAGCTATTGTGCCTCTTGTTTGTAAGAAAGTTAATGAAGGGTGTTTTTCTCTCTGCAAAACTCAAAATTTAATCACTGCTAGAGAAAATGTGTAGTCTTGACTGTAGCTTTAACTTCTTATGCTGGTCACCTAATTAAATTTTTTTTGTCTCATCTGGGATTTATGAAAGATTGGCCATGGCACTGAGTGCCATGATCTGGTAAAGGGACTGGAGTTGGACCAGGGGTTGGACTTGATGATCTCGGAGGTATTTTCCAACCCAATCCATTCTGTGATTCTATGAAATGAATTACATGGCTGGTTACCCCCAAGCATTAATCTATGAATATTTTAGTATAAGTAAAGATCCAAAGACTTGTATGGCAGCATATTCTTAAGAAGAAAACCAATTGGTACGTGAGTTGTTACACTGGTCGTAAGAAACAGATTTAAAAACTTGTCAGCACTTTTCTCTGAATGACCCAGAAGAAAGTGAATCTAGTCTGAAGAGTGGAAGGTGGCAAATGGAAGGACCAAAGGGGAAGTTGTGAGGTCTCTTAAGGTCATTCACCTTTGGGATTGCTGAGCAGCTTCATATAAGAAGGAAAAGACTCAATACCTACAATCTAGTAAAAAATGTTTTCCAGGAAATCTTCCTTTCAAATTCTGAAATGCAGATGGCAGTGCAGAATGGAGAATAAAAGCTCAGTTAATTATACCAAATGTTGTGTAACTAAAATGCATGAACTCCATCAGACTGTTCATACCATACACATTTAGGAATATTTGACAGCAATGTCCTGTTAAGGTACAAACAAGGGAACGAGTTGTGAAATGCAAAGTAATTACGCACAATGATGGGCCTTTTAATGCAAACCTGTGAGACTGATTTTGAGTCTGAGTAGCTCTAATAGGTAACCTTAGAAACTGAAGGTGTGATGGGTGTGCGTTTCTTGGCTTTTAGACTGTTTTAAGGTTGACTCAGTGCTCAGAGGTGTAAAGATCAGTAATATCTGTGTTAAGTAAATACGTGGCCATTGTCAGTGTCTCACTAACAGTGTTTTGCCTTCTCTCTGTACATGCAGATACAACAGACACGCAAGAGAATGGACTCAGAAATATGCAATGTAAACTTGTGAAGACTTTCATATACTACAGAGTACTGTAAATTCTAGGGTTTTTTCAAAATTAGAAGGAAATGGAGCACAGTTTGTGTTTTTGATGTAACATAACTCCCCTTTGAATTTTTTTTCACCCATGTAAGTGTGTTTCTGAAGCAAGGGAGAACAAACTTCCAAAAATAACCCCAGGACTGTGATAAGAATATTTATCCTCTTTGTATGCTTTGCAAAAGACATTTATTATGGTTTTTAAGAGTTGGACATCTGTATCTTCAGACTACAAGATCTATAATGCAGTTGTAAAGCAACCAAATTATTTTTGCTGGAAGAAGTAGCTGTTTTTATGTGATGAATACTGTATGTGTGTTATTGAAGTATGTTGTCTATTTCATAAGTGTATTCAAATTTCTTTTTGTTAGTTCACTTACATAATTTGTATTTTTTTACTGTATAGGCTAAATATTTTATTTACCATGTAAGTCATTTCATTTTAGACTTGCTTGTGCACAGTATTGACAAGATACAGCTGCTAGTAATGAAAATAATTGGAGTATTCCACCCATTGGGGTACTCTAAATACTGACTGCAGATTTCTTAAAACCTAAAACTGATCTTGACACTGTAATTCTTTGTATGCTGATTATGGAAAAACACTTGGTTTTGATCCTGTTGCATACTTCATTTTATTGCAATGTGAACTAATTGCACTGCTATGTAGAAAGATATGTAACCATTTTGACGCTATTCACAACTGATTTTTGACATGTGGGCAACATAACATTATCACAGACCTTTTACAAATCTAAATGTAGCCTTTTCCGTATAAATAAAATGCATTTTCTACTACTTTTCTTGGCTACTTTTTAATTTTAACTCATGCATATCCTTAAAGTACTTGTTATAACATTAGTGAATCACCAATATTAAAATGTGTGTGTGTCTTGTAGACAGAAGGAGAAATAAAGCCATGGATCACATACCACTTAGAACTGGGTTGGACTTAATTTTTATGCTAGCTGTAGCCTGATGGATTTAGCATGCTGTGCCCATAGTTGAATATAGGATTTCAACTGCTGTCATGCCATGTGTCACGGGAAAGGGAGGAGGAAGACAGAAATGCAAAGATTTCTAGTCTTAACTGTATTAATATAAAGTTAATAGCTACAAGCACCCTTCGGATAATCAAAGCTTTATGAACCCAGCACTGTCTGGCGACTTGATGGACAGCACACAGACTGGAAAGATTTTGACTCCCCTATGAGGACTTCACTTAAGCCAGGGAGAAATATTAGCAATAAGCACCTCCAGAAAAATTAGAGCCTTATGAACCCAGCACTGCCTGCCCAACTAGGACAGAACACAGGCTGGAAGGTTTTCTAACCCCTGATATGAGGACCACACTTAAGCCAGGGAAAACTTGTAGCTATATAAGCACCTCCAGAAAAATCAGAGCCTTGTGAACCCAGCACTGCCTGCTGAACTGCTGGACAGAACACAGGCTGGAAGGTTGTCTAACCTCTGATATGAGGGCAACACTTAAGCCAGAAAAGAATTTTCCCCACAAGAGCTCCCAAAATAACATTTATTAATACAAGTATGTGACAGTTATTGTGGGTTCTGCTTTGCTGGTGAGAACGTTCAGCTGCAAGATTGGATTTAATTGTTAATAAAAGACCCCAGAATAAACCAACACAAAACACCTTTTACAGAGACAAACACACCAAACTCAAGTTACAACACAGCAATGTATCCCATTTTCACAACAGACAGAACAAAGAACTACTAACTAAACAAAGAACTACTAACTAAAAACACAGAACTACTAACAACTACTAACAAAGAACTACTAACTAAAAACACAGCCACCTAAAATGCTTATCTAGACACTCTCTCAATAACATAGGACAATAAAATATCTTGCACACCACTCTCTGGAACACAAAGCAAAAGGAAAGAACAGAACTGCTTTTTATCAGCATACATGTTGAAAAAGAAACTGCACATTGAAAGTAAAGGAAGTTACTGTAGTTGCAAAACAGAGCTGGTCTTATAAAGCAGGAATAGCAGAAAGCAATAACCAATATAAAGTAGCAAAGTGTGAAGCAAGTTACTGTTATTAGTATTAAAGTAGCAAAACACATTCAGTAAAGGAAATGTGTATAAAGCAAGAATCAAAGCAGCTGTTAGCATAAGATGTAAGATAGAATGTATAAAGGAATAAGCTTTGTAAGAAAGTATAGAAAAATAGAAAGCACATGGTCTCCTCACCCCTACATTGTTCCAGGAGGAGGAGAAGACAGGACAAGCTGCAGCAGTTNGTCTCCTCACCCCTATATTGTTCCAGGAGGAGGAGAAGACAGGACAAACTGCAGCAGTTACCCTCAACAGAGACACTGACATTTCTCCCTCTCTGCTGGGGTTTAAACTCCACACTTTTTATACCTTTTTTTCCCTTCATGTGGTTTTGTGTGACAAAAAGTCAATCTTTTGGTGGGGTGATGCAGATGCCTGAGAGGAGGTGGCTCCTACAGTTCTTATAGAAGATATCACAAAGGGGGGCCATGTCATTCCTCAAACAACACTCCACCCTATGTTAATCTGACCAGTTTGAAAGCCTTTGTCCTCAGCCAGGAGCATCCTTCCAGGGGGATTGAGACATCTCCTTCAACCCATCAGGGCTTTTCAGGGGCCATCACCCCACATCATGTTACACCTATATTCATCTATTGAGGAGATAACCACAAGTGTCTGAACATCAACCTCTTATTAAAGTGTTGTATTTGCAATACCAGAATGTTACAGTAACCTCCTCACACCTGAAGGTAACTTTTCCATTAACTGATATTTCAGTTGCTTCAGACTATGCATCTGGAAAACCAGTAGTGCTGAAGAGAGGCAATCTGTTCTTAAAAGGTAGATAAGAAGCAAAAAAACTGATTTCCTGCCCTGCATTATTGGTTATCTGAAAATAAAAGTGGCTGACTAAATGTTTTTCTCTGTACCTTGCACATGAAAAAATAACTGACTTAGAGCTGTCATCATAAAATACATAGAATCATAGAATGGATTGGGTTGGAAAAGACCTCCGAGATCATCAAGTCCAACCCTTGGGCCAACTCCAGTCCATTAACTAGACCATGGCACTCAGTGCCACATCCAATCTGTGTTTAAAAATCTCCAGGGATAGTGAATCCACCCCCTCTCTGGGCAGCCCATTCCAATGCCTGAGCACTCTCTCTGTGAAGAATTTTTTTCTACTCTCCAACTTCAATTTCCCCTGGCAGAGCTTGAGCCCCCCGTGCCCCCTTGTCCTATTGCTGAGTGCCTGGGAGAAGAGACCAACCCCCACCTGGCCAGAACTTCCCTTCAGGTAGTTCCAGACAGTGCTGAGGTCACCTCTCAGCCTCCTCTTCTCCAGCACAAACACCCCCAGCTCCCTCAGCCTCTCCTCACAGCACTTGTGCTCCACTCCCTTCTCCAGCCTCGTTGCTCTTCTCTGGCCCCGCTCCAGCCCCTCAATCTCTTGCCTCAACTCAGGGGCCCAGAACTCAACACAACACTCAAGGTGTGGCCTCCCCAAGGCAGAGTCCAGGCGAAGGCTCACTGCCCTGGGCCTGCTGGCCACGCTAGTTTTGATCCAGGCCAGGATCCCACTGGCGTTCTTGGCCACCTGGGCACACTCTTGGCTCCTGTTGAGCTTCCTGTCCCTCAGTTCCCCCAGGTCCCTTTCTGCCTGGCTGCTCTCCAGCCACTCTGTGCCCAGCCTGGAGCGCTGCAGGGGTTGGGGTGGCCAAAGGGCAGGACCTGCACTTGGCCTTGTTGAACTCCATCCCATTGCAATCAGCCCATCTCTCCAGTCTCTCCAGATCCCTCTGCAGAGCCCTCCTGCTCTCCAGCAGGTCGACACTCCCTCCCAAGTTGGTGTCATCAGCAAATTTGCTGCTGATGGACTCAATCCCCTCATCTAAATCATCAATAAAGATGTTAAACAGGACTGAACTTTTAAGATGATGTATTTGGGCTTTTTTAATTATTCTAACATATGTTGCATTGGAATTTGGGGGTAGGGCTGTGAAGTGTGCACAGTAGGAGGATTTTTTCCTTCCAGTGGAATATTAATCTTCATGTTTGCTGACTTACTGACTCAGAGGGTCACAGATGGGAAAATGTTATTTCTGTGCTACAGTTTTATCTATGATGTAATGAAATTTGAAACAATAGCTTGATCAAGAGTGGCTCTATTCATCTTAAAATATCCCTGTTCAGTTTGGAAACTGAATAAATGGAGCTTTTATTTTTCTAGATCAGTAGTAATCTTTTTGTACTGGAAGTTATTTACATGTTTGCAATACCTGTACTGAACTGTGTGAAACTGGAAGTTTGTCTTGCATTTTGGAATACTCCCTTTTTTTTGTCTATCAGTTTGTGTTAGGGGTGGTTTGAAAACGTTTGTACTTTAACTGGTAATGTTTCTGTATTGTGTGATGCATCTCAGCACTGTCTGGAACTACCTGAAGGGAAGTTCTGGCCAGGTGGGGGTTGGTCTCTTCTCCCAGACACTCAGCAATAGGACAAGGGGGCACGGGGGGCTCAAGCTCTGCCAGGGGAAATTGAAGTTGGAGAGCAGAAAAAACTTCTTTGCAGAGAGAGTGCTCAGGCATTGGAATGGGCTGCCCAGAGAGGGGGTGGATTCCCCATCCCTGGAGGTTTTTCAGCTGAGCTTGGCCGTGGCACTGAGTGCCATGATCTGGTAAAGGGACTGGAGTTGGCCCAAGGGTTGGACTTGATGATCTGGGAGGGCTTTTCCAACCCAACTGATTCTATGGATGTGGCACTGAGTGAGAATCCACCACGTCTTGATCCAACCCCACTGTGATCACCGGCCCAGAACACTCAGTGCCCTGGGCTGGTGATCACAGTGGGGTTGGATCAAGGGTTGGACTTGATGACCTCGGAGGTCCTTTCCCACCCAATCCATTCTATGATTCTGTGATTCCATGATCTGAGAATGACTTTCTGTCACTGTGAAACCAGCAGAACAATACGAAACCAACCCCCGTGTGTAGGGCATGTTAAGCATAAGTAGATACTTTAAAAAGGAATGTCTTATGTTCACACCTCTAAACCAGCATGATTGTAAGTCTTCGATTCTTGCGATCCTCCTGCCAGTTCAGCCTTTATGCCTTTGAAATTACAGGAATGAAATGATAAACATTCAGTGAGGTCGTTGTGATTGATTTCTGGAGATAAACCTCCCCACTGCTGCTCCTTCAGAGCTGCTGTTAATGCTTTTCACGGAAATGCTGTTTTAACGCAGATGGAGGTGCAGGGAATTAGACGTGAAAAGTCACTCCCTGCTGTTAACTGTGATGGAAAAACAATGTAAAATTTCCTTTTCCCCCGAGAACCGATGGGGGCTGTGGCGTCTCCAGTCCCAGACGCGCCGTGAAGAGCAACTCGATGGAACCGTGCGGTCAGGTTTTGATCTCATCTCATCAGCACAATTAGTGGGTTAGTGCTTGGCTGGTGTCTCAGCTCTGTTACACCTGTCTGTGTGCGGACATCGCTCCTGCCGCCCACTGTAGTAAACATGAATGCCGTTCGGAAGCTCCTGTGTCCGTGTCCCCAGCCGTGTCCCCGTGTCCCCAGCCGTGTCTCTGTGTGTCCCTAGCCGTGTCCCTCTGTCCCTGTCCCAGCCGTGTCCCCGTCCCAAGCCTTGTACCTATGTCCCTGTCCCCAGCAGTGTCCCTGTGTCCGCAGCCGCGTCCCCAGCCGCGTACCCAGCCGTGTCCCTGGCCCCAGCCGTGTCCCTATCCC
>VWZD01010550.1:7467-17704 GCA_013396695.1 Sakesphorus luctuosus
CATTCATATATTCTTAACTATGAAAAGACAATACTGAAAAAAATACATAGTACACTAATGTAAACATTTAGATGTTCAAATATATATGTCAGTTCTTTGTTAACTTCAAATTTTATGAAATGTGTCAAAAATATCTGNATATTCTAACATAGCGGCAAGTCTGATGCTCAGTAGGAATGGCCATCAGCATGCATAATGTCAGAAGGTGAAATTAATGTATACATTACCAAGTTAATCATGGATTCAAACTAGCTAAAAAGAAATGTGGTCCTGTAGTTCTCTTCCTTGGGACTTTAAATATAGACTTTATTTTATTAACACATATATATATATGATTTTCTACACACTGTAGCTATACACTGTAGCTACACACTGTAACTATATAAACTGCCCAGCCCTTTTTCTTAGACCAAATGCTCCTGTTTATACAAGTGTAGGGACTGGATGGTGGAAATCTTTCATGGAAAAGTGTATATTAAAAATGTAAACTGAAGACTAACACAGACAGATGTATGTTCCCTGTAAACACTTGCGTATGAGAGGCCCAAGCTTCTTTTGTGAATGGCATTTCCAATAAATCACAGCAGCTTGTTTACATCTTGTAAGAATATTACATGGTTTTGACTTGAGATTTATTTTGTATCTTTAAAAGCAGGACGAATAGCATGCTACACAGCCATGCTGAATTGGCAATGGGATAATATGCTAAGTAATTTGCCCAATCAGTCCATAGGGACTGAAAGTTAAAAATATAACAGAACAGTCATTCATTGATTGTTTATACGGGAAAAAACAAACAAGAAAACAAAACAACAACAACAACAACAAAACCAAAAGCAATTCTGTAAGAAATAAATCACTGCAAATCTAGGAATAAATTAGTATGCTCAGTCAGAAGTTCCCTTTAGGCATTTAGCTAGCATGGCTAACCATGTGTAAACTCAAGCTTTTCCAGCTTACCAATACCCTTTAATCAAAGTTGATCTATTAATTGATTATTGGAAAATATTTATTATCTTTGGTCCTTAGATTTTCTACCTATTGACCACTCTCCACTGTGGAATGTTTCTTAAAATCCACTGTGAATTTCTTCCATTTTAAAACAATGTACTTTACTTAAAAAACAATGTCTTTTATTTGGTACTGTAGGATACAACAGACCATCTAATTCAATACTGTACTAATCTTACCTAAAATAAATCTTTCTTCCTTTCCCCTCAGAAAATCCTCTTGGAATATAAAATAAATTTTATTTACTCCATCGTTTTAGAAAAAATGGTTTCTGTGGAATGAACCTTGAAAGTTATCTCAGGACCTGTTCACTCTCTGAAAAAAGATTCAACTAAATTGGAGACAGTAACAATAAAACATTTTGAATGATCACTTGAATTTTATTTCTATCGCCACATCTATACTAGTACACTAAATGCCTAGCACTGACACCAGCTGCTTGCAGTGCCTAGGTTAGCACTTTGCTTTAAAGTGCCATGCTTACATCCCCACTGCACACTACAAGGCACAATATGAATCCTACTGCTGTTTCTGCTCATACAGGTATATGACTCAGCAGCATATTATGCAATGCAGCCCTCCTCTCTGTTTCACATGGCACATACGGCACATGTAGGGGATTTAAAGGGGCCTTATACACATATGTTCAGGTAAGGAGTTTTTTTGAATGGTCTCTCCAACCTGCTTGTGTCACGCATGGACACCAGACACTACATTATAGGTGTTTTCTTCCTTCTTCATCTCCATCCCATAGTCCCAAAGTCCATATCTTTTGACAGCAAACACCTAAAACAAGTTTAACACCCACCAGAGCTCTCCCAGGGACTCACATCTTTATTCAATCTGATTGCAGTGGAATCATGAAGTGCTTTTGTGGCTAAGAGCTATCTGGCCTACATAAGGAAAAGCATTTTCAGCAGGTTGAGGAGACAATTCTTTGCATTTTGGGAGGGAAGGAGGCAGGTGATCCTTCACTTGGTGAGATCACATTTAGGTCAAGGCTCTCCAACACAAGAGACATTCTAGACATGGACATTCTAGAGGTGGTTGATTGAGGGGTCAGAACAATAGTCAGGTGAGGGGAGACTAAGAGAGCTGAAAGTGGTCAATCTGGAGAGAAAGAGACTCAGGTGCATCCTATCAGTCTGCATAATCACTTGATGAGAGGCAGCAAAGAAGTTAAAGCTATGTTCTTCTGACAGGCAACAGGATGAGAGGCAAGAGAAACCAACTGAAATAGGTGAAATTGCATTTAAATATAAGACAAATTTTACCATGAGGGTGGTAAAACACTGAATGAATTGCCTCAAGATGTGGAGTCTCAGTCCCCTGAAACCCAACAGGACAGGGCCTTGAGCAACCTGCAGTGTCTGACATTGCTCTGCATAGAGGGGATTGAAGTAGATGATTCATAGAAGTCCTTTCCCACCTACAGTACTTCTGTGATTCTGTAATTCTGTAATTATTCAGGGTACTCCCTGGTGTCTCACTCTGCAGCCAGATCTCTAAAAAGATTTTTCTGAGGTTTGGTAATTCTGTGAGAGTTACAAAGGGGAAATCTGAAGACCCCAAACCCAGATGTTAAGTAGTGAGGGGATAGACAGTAGAGCTAGACATAAAAGCAAATATGCTGATCTGTGCCAGAATGTTGACAGTTATTTCTAAGATGTCATTTTTATTTGAAAAAAAATCTTTCTCTGCAGTAATTTTTGAGTGTTCTTTTTCCTGCTTGTCATTTAGCTGTTGGTAATGTGATAAACCTAGCCAAAGCACATTTGGCCAATAACCCTGCCGGCTAAAGTGAAGATTAGCACCAAACATGAGCACAGCAAACAGAAGCAGCTCCAAAATGCAGTAGTTTGCACAGCAGTTTGTGCAGGGAAGCATGTGGAAGGGAGTCAGCAGAAATAAGGACAGCATAGGACTGCTCAACATGTAATGATTTGCCACAGAGTACAAAATGCAAGCCCCAACCACAGCAACCATCCCAGCACATCGGAGACTTCTCAGAGCTGCAGGGAGACCAGAGGTCTCCTATTGAAACAAGTAAAGACATTTCCCGTGACTGCTGGCTGTGTGTTACCTAGTAAAAACAAGCTCCTGGAGGAGATGAACAGACTGTGCAGCATCAGGACAAATCAAAACAAGATTGATGGAATCCTTGCAGATACCCTGCAGGGACATGAGCCTCCCAGCCTCACAGAAAGAGGAATAGCCAGAGGCTGCTCATTCGGTTGGCAAATGGAGACTCTTGGCATGGTGAAAGCTGGGAGCACATGAATTCTGGCATCAAGTGGAAAGAGTTCCTTCTCCACCCAAGTATGCAACTGCAGAATGGATTTAGTACCTTGGTGTCACATGTGGAGGGTAAACCTCTTCCTAGGGAGGCACAATGGTGGGCCAAGTCTGAATTATGCACCTGTGTCAGGAGGAAAAAATGGGCGGTAGTTATGGGAGATTCTTGACCATGGGAAATGGAAGTCCCTGTTTGCAACCTGATTTTATGCCTGGATAAGCATTTCTCCTTGAGAGGGTCTTGGATCAGAAATGCTGTGGAGAGACCACTGATGCTGGTCCAACTCTTGAACTAAGCCTTTCTGCTGGTTGTCTGTGTGGGGAACAATGACACATCTGCAGTGACCTCAGCTGACTGGAGTCCAGTAGGAGTTCTTTGAGGACTGATGACTGCTACAAAGAGATGGACTCTGCCTGACTAAATTTAGCAAAAGCATTTCTACTTATGAAACTGGTGAGAACAGCTTTAACTGGGAATAATAATGGGAGAGAGAGATGAAAATTACGTGAAGAAATGGTTGATGAGGGTGAAAAGTAAAGGGCGCATAAAGACAATTACAAGGGACCTCAGGAATAGCAAACTGGGGCAAAAGGACACCAGTCTCAAATGTACATACACATGCACACTGCTTGAGAAACAAACAGGAGTATCTAGAGCGACTCATAAGGTCCCACACTATAATGCTATGGGAATCCCTGACACTTGATGGAAGAGTTCATATAACTGGGACACTACAGTGGATAAAACCTGAACCTTTGGGAAAGACAGTCAAGAATGGTGAGGGTCAAGAAGTTGCCCTCTCTTTGAAGAAGCAAGTCAAATGTACAGAGTTGTTGTACATGATGTAGAACAGGGGGGTGGAAAGCTTTTTGGTCAGGATCAGACAAGAGGCCAGTAAGGGTGTTAGGGTGGTGGGAATTCGTTACTCTTGAATGATGAATCCAAGATGAGGAGTTGTCTTCTAAGGTAGCAAGAGCAATTAAAGTTCCTTTCACTTGGGCTAGTTTTTTTAACCTACGACCTCTTTCAGCCATGAATTGAAACAAGGCAATAACAGGTACTTCCCATTTTAGATATCTCAGTTGCACCCTAAACTGGAAGGAATGTATTCTTTTTGCCTTCCAGACATGAGTTCCAGGGTTTTTTCAGAAAGGAAAACCTCCCACGAGTGCTTAAATTCCCAGTCTGCTGGAGTATTTGGTTTTGGTTTTTTTCATTGTTTGTTTGTTTTTCAGTAGAAATCAGAGATTATTCAATCAGTGTGTATCTGGAGCCATGAAGTGCTTTAGGTCCCATTCAACTTTGGTGAAACATTTCCACTCATCATTCAATTTTGAATGTGGTAAAGATCAAGACATTTATACTTGGGGATCTACATAGAGCTGCTGATATGCAAAGCAGGAATCTGACTTCCCGTAATCCCCACCCCCCCTTCCATTGTCCCTTCTCATTGCAGTGGGGTTGGATTAGATAACCTTTCAAAGGTGCCCTCCAACTCAAACTATTCTACGGATCCTATGATTACCACAGTGATCTAGTTACAGTGAGCAAAAAGTAAACGTCTTTAGTACCTCATCATCCACTGATGAGTTCTCTCATTCAGAGGAGTGAGACTCAGTTACTTATCCCAGAACTCAAAAGGTTTCCACATCTGGGCTACACTGTCAGTTTCTGCTTCGGAAGACCATGCATGTTCAAGATCTGTGGCATATGTGCCAACTCAGTGTAGATATCTCTTCTACTTTAGGCTATGACAATTGGCACTAGAGGCATACAACTGGCAACTGAATTGAGGCTTAGGTTTGCTCTAATTGTAATGAGAGCTTTAATACCCCTGTATACACAGCATTAGGGCTCTTAATTTGGAGTTGACTCTTATCCCATCTATCATGCTTCAATTGTTTTCCACTCATAAGCTGCATTTTTTGAATGGCCTACAGTAGTCAGTATCAACTCCAGGTAGATCTCTAGAATGGGACAGGTTTCTCTGGTTTGTTATTCACATATGCATATAGACACACACACGCACGCACACACACGCACACGCACACGCACACGCACACGCACACACACACATACACATACATATATATGTATACCTCTCTTAAAATAGGAATAATTCAATCTGGATGTGATTATCTCTATTAGTAGCAGAGAAATTATAAGCAGCTAGCATAGACACTTTAAGTCACAGAGGAATCTGATTGCAAATGTAGATATTAAAAAATATTACTTTTTAAAATAAAGAGTATTTTGAAAAGCAAAATATTTTCTATTTTTAATATCAGAGTTGAATTTCATTTCAAAGTTCCCTTTGCAACATTGTTCAAATGTATATTGGTACTTATGTTTACTCTTTTTAGAAAATAAGAAACTATTTATACATTTTCCATTTGTATTGCAAGCCTCAGGAGTTTGTCAGTGTGTGAAACAGGAAGATAAGTGACAGCACTTGAGATGCAAGAACCTAATGTACCACAGAACTGAAAGCAAGCAATATTGATAAATACAGGGGAAAACAAATAGCTACAGTGAAGACAAAAATGAAAGCCGACAATATAATTTCCACTCTAATTATTGTATTACTTCTACTTAATTAAAAATAAATGTTTTTTTTACTGTTAGAACTAAATGAAAATTTAGTGATGAAAGTCAAAGGATTTATCTGTTTTAAAGTGTAGGCATGTGTAATAATAAAAATGGTAACAAATAAAGGGCTTTCCAGAGTTTCAAATATTTCTAAATGAGGCTGCTCAAAAATTTGGGTGAGCTTACATAAATAAGTAATCTCCATTTAAAGTGGAGAGGTTGTGATACACCTCAAAGTAGTATACACTTTTTACTTTGTTTTAATTGTAAGGTTTTGAACTGGTGATTGTCTGAATAGTAAATGCATACTTGTGAAAATTCATGAAGTGAAAAGATAAAAAGAGGGAATCAGCTCCAGTAACATATTAAGTGATACCGTTGGATATTCTCTGACACCTTATAACTATGACATTTTAAAAGTGCTTCTTTGCAAAAAGTGAGTAAGGTGACCCATGCTGCTTTTATGTATCAACTGCATCGGCTAAGCTGTATAGACAAAAAACTGACGTATGGATTTCTTTCTAAATTCTTGTGTTCTTAGTGCTGTACATATCTACAAACACTTTCAACTTTATTGTTGTCTAAGATACCAAGAACAGTTAGAATTTCTTTTACTCAGGCTATTTTGTATCTCAGTGCCAGACCCATTAATATTATCAGGTATATCACTAGAAGCCCTATAGAATTTTCCAGTCTTTCAAATGCTGCAGGATTTCCATCTGTCCAATGGACTTCTCTATTTACATTCTTGGATAAATAAAGGAGTCCAGTCTGTTTTCTTTAACAAAGGCCATGAATCACCTGCTGTGCAATTGTTAGGATCAACTGAAGTGTAACTAAAACTTCTCCTCAAAGATCTATAACCATATGTTGTCTACCTATCATTCCCTGTATTATTTACTATTTTGTAGGTTTAACAGAGTAATTTCTTACACACAGATGGCTTGTTATCCTGGTATTAAGTGCCTTTGTAAGAGAATGAACGTGAGTTTTCACTGAAGAGGTGATGTATTAAATACTTATCTGCTTGCAGGATGCTTTGGCATACACGTATTTTGTGTTGATATTTCAAAACATCTCTCATCATATCTAGCAATTTCTCAAAGAAAGGCAGGTTTTCATGTATGTGAGTGAAAACATAAACCTGGCATCTTCTGAAAGAAATTATAAAGAAATCTTCTGAATAAAATATACAAAATATATGTGTATTTGAATAAAATTTCCTATTCTTTGAGTTTCAAGAAAAGTAAATGTGTAACTGGATGGTTTGCTTCAAATTGATTTACTTTATTTGCCTACACTTCTAGCAATACCATAACATAAAACAAGGGTACTAGAGCTTGCTATTTATCTGTCAGTGTTTTCCCACAAAATAATTATCATTTGAAACCTATTGAACATTCAGAATAAATAAAATTGTACACAGAAGAGCAGATCCATTAATACCTATGAGAAAGTATCACATTTTGGCAATCATTGAAAAACCCCATAATAATTATAGTTCACAATTTCCCAATAGTCTTCTCAATAGTCTTTCTCCCTATATTTTCAATTCAGCCATGGAATTAATGAATAGAAACAGAATGATAGATAAAATAAGAAAAGGATGTTATAAAACACCCTTTATTAAAAGGTTATAAAAAAGAGGATCATAAAACATATACTTCACTTTTAGACTCTTTGGTGCAATTGGAAAAGGGACAGAAGATTATGGTACAGACTTAGCTTTCTCAAGAAACGATAACACTTCTAAAGAAGAAGATATGTATTAAGAAAGTGACTAAAGGTCATTTTTCAATGATCACAACTTTAAAAAATGGGGGGAAAGTAAAGTCCTTCATTATTGTACTGGATCTGGCTCTCATGGAGGTAATTTTCTTCACAGCAGACCATGACTGTTTTAGACTTATGACTAAAATGCTGTTGATGGCATATCAAAGTTTTAACTATTGCTGAACAGCGCCTGCACAGGGTTAAGGTCTCACTCTGCCCTTCAAAAAGTAGGCTAGAGGTGAGTTAAAAGCTGGGGAGGAACACAGCTGGGATAGCTGACTCCAACTGACCAAAGAGATATTTCACAGTACTTAACGTCATTCCCAACTACAAAACCAGGGAGAAAAAGAAAAAAATTACCAATACCATAGATAGATAGATAGATAGATAGATAGATAGATAGATAGATAGATAGATACACACTCTTTTAATAGAAAGATGTGAGAGTCATTTATGCTAACACAAGATTCTGTCTACATCTCTGGTCTGGAGTACTCATATTTGACCTGAACTGAATTGCTCTATTCTCTGAAGAGTTCATGATTTTAGATGTGTCATATTGAAATATACTCACTTTCCTGCATTACCTTTTATATAACTGTGTTGCCTAGGGGCCCTTGTCACATTATAAGTCTCCCTTGAGCAGTACAAATATTGAACAAAAAGGTGAACTTATCCCACAGACGTTTCACAAGGTAAGTATAAAAGAAGCTACTTCAGACTGATGCAAGTGTCATTTGGAATACAAAGAAGTAGTGAGAGGGTATTAGTCATAATGTTAGGCATTTTCTTTGGCAAACAACCTCAGTTTTTCAACACCATAAATGATAAGAACAACTGATCTGGAGCTTTTCAAAACAAGTAATTTTGCAGAGAGGGGGGAGGATGAAAAGGTCAATGGCCACACCCCCCTCCCTAAAATTTTTGAAACTAAAATTTGTTTTGAAATAATGAAGTTCAAAAGAAATGAGATAAATTTATCTCAAAAATGGCTAAAATATTTATATAATACATTAAATTTATTAAGATTGTGCCTAGAAATATTAGGCAGGTCAGGTACTTTATGAACAAAAACCTAAACACAATTGTGTGTGTGTACACCAAGAAGAATACAGTTTATTTGATTTGTACTTTAACTCCATGATAGCTCTAGTCTTTTATATACATGGACTTTAAAAAATGTGCTTTACTGTTACATATATATATATTTTAACTGATACATATAATATTTTTTCACTCTTATGAGCCAAACATTAGAAATGCTCAATTGCAAGTGTCCAAAGGTAAATGCAGGTGAAATATGGAATATGTTATTAACTAAACAGGTAACTCTGCCATGCTGTTCACAATTGACAGACAATTTCACAATTTAAAATATAAATAAAATGATTATGATTGAAAGAGGACCTTTATTACCTATCTCTTCTACCAGGATATGTCATATCAAAAGCATTGCCATTACACTCTCCAAGTGTGTTCTGAAAGGACAAAAAAATAAGAGACAACAGATTTCAGCTTTAGTCTTATCTGTGTTTTTGACCCTTATGCAAGTATTTTTTACACAGTATGAACCAATATGATTTAGTAAAATATCAATAAACAAGTTGAATGTCACTAGGAATTATTTTTTTTTTGCTTTTAAAGCTGATGACACTTTATCTTTCTACCAAAAAAATGCAAAAGACTTATGAAGCTTCGATGAAAAATTCATATAGATTTTCTTTAAATCAGAATCTCATTAGTGTATTAAAAAAAAACAAACTTCCTAACTTTTAAAAAGAATAAAAATAATAAAAGGAAAACAATTCTATAATGTGAGGAGAAAATTCAAAGAAAGAGATGAAATCCAAGTAACTAGCTGTCTGCCAGTTATTAAAAAATTAAAAATTAAAAATTGAAGATCTTCAATTAGTGCATTGACTATTTCCTCTTACATCAAAATTGTACTCCTCTTGTTAGGTGATCCAGCCTGTATGCCCCAGAAGGTGAAAGTTAAGAACACAAACACAGGTATAGCAATTGCTCAATGTGTTTATGCACTTAGTGCTCATAAGTATTCTATATGAGTTTCCAATTAAACAGAATGACATAAGGTCAATTTTTTTAATCTATTAATTAAATTAATTATCATCTATTATTTTTGGTCTTCAATATAACAATGATGCTAAGTTCAACTTACAAAAAAATCCTGTGTTATCTACTACCAAATTGCTACCCAAGAAAAAATATTTTACAGACACTACAGCTATATATGTACTTCCATGGACACACACACACAAACTCACAGTGTTGTGTGTATTGTACTTACACTTGAATAAAGAATAATGGGATTTACTACTTCAAACTGGTTTTTTGTAGACTCTTCTCCTAAAAGGTACAATGAAAATTTTAGACAATCTCAATGAAATAAAGCTTTGCCGAGGACAAACACTTTGGAAAACCTTGCCCATCTTGTGTAAATTTATTCATAAATATCCATCTTCATATCACATTGTGCTTATAATAGATAACAGCTTGGGTGATCCAGAGAAATATGATTTTTCAGCTCTGTTATTTTAAATATGGAAG
>VWZD01010552.1:2317-14676 GCA_013396695.1 Sakesphorus luctuosus
GGCCTCCTGGTCCGCGGTGGGTCTGTGCGGGAGCCGCGCCCTGCGCTCTCGCACCGGCGGGGATGGGCGCAGGCCTCACGGTAGGAGCGGTGCCGGGTTCCGGGCCCGGCCGGGTCGGCGCCGGCGGTGGCCAAGGGGCGAGCTGCTCTGCGCGTCGCCGTGCGGTGTGCGGCTGGTTTGGGCACCCTGCCCGCCCCGTCTGCGGCCCTGCTGCAGCGAAGCCTGCAGGTGACCCGGCCCCGCCAACCTCCGAACGCTGCGGCTTTGCGCCCGTGCCCTTGCCCCGCCCCAGGGAGCACCCGGCGTGGGCATTGCATGGAAACCACGGCGGTTGGAGTGACATTTGCCTCCTGTGCCGTGCGACCTGCCCTGCCCAACGTCTGCTTGACTTAACTCTCCGGGGGAGGGGAGGGTTGTTAACATTTCGGTGGGTTTGGGGTTGGGGGATTTTTTCCTCCCTCTTTTCCTGCTTTCTCTGTCAGTGCTGGAAATCTCACATATCACATGTTTCTCTCTAGGTGTCAGTTCAAAGGCTCGACAGAGAAGGTCTGGCAAATAGGTTGCGTATTGGGGTGGGGTGGTGTTTTTCTTCAGTGTAAGCTGTTTTCATGCACTGTGCTTTGTCGGATGTTAAGGAATTCTGAGCTGGATTAGCTATTATTATGGATACTTAGAGCAGTAAGCTTTCTGTAGGCAGAGATTGAATTCCTCTGTGTACCTCTGTGGTGTAAAAACAGTATGAAATTTCTGTAATAGCCTTGTGGTGTGAATGTTAATTTTTATTTATTTATTTTTCCATCATGAGAGAATTAGCTTCCCAATGGGTGTATTCCCACAAAAGATTGTTACTTTAGAGAAATTCATGTGTACACTACTGTTATAGGTTATATTTCATGAAGAGGTTTCCTTGTTTTGCAGGTAGCTTTCAGTGTGTATTTTTTATAATGCTGGATGCTGCTAATGGGATAGCCCCACCTTCTGGTTAATCCTTCAGTAAAATCATTCTTGTGACAGAAGAGTTTTTCTAGAAATTATACCTCATGCTGTATGTTGTGAGTGCAAGTCTGTGCTGGAATATTTCCTGGGCTGAGGAGTAGCAAGACAATCTCCTTTTCTGGAGACCTTCTTACTTACTAGCAAGATAATTTTAACACATAGTTTCTGATGTTTCAGTTCACTACTGGGATTTTTTTTTATGCCAACAAAAATTAAGGGAAGTTGTTTTTTTTTTAAAAAAAAAAAGTAATAAAAAAGTCTCTCTTTTTTTCTTTTTTTTTCCAAAAGGGAGGAAGTGCTTGCAAACCAATGAATAGTCTTGACGTGTGAAGTGGCACCTGATCTACGTGTAAAATGATACTTGATCTCAGGCTTAACTTTCAGTTCAGGTGTTGGAGGTGGCGGTGCTCATATTCATGTTCAAAAAGTTCACAGATTGTCTTCCAAATGGAAGCTTTTGAACTTGAAAGACATTCAGCTTGTCACTGAACAGCTTGTCAGCAATGTATCTTATGATTAGAGACTTTGCAGTCTTTAAAATTTATGCTGATACTCTGCTAGGCCTGCCTGGGGATCACCTGTTTGCTGGCTCTTGATGTGTTATTTGAACCATCTTGTATTCCTGTATCTGTGAGCTGCTTGCTCTTAGGAGGTTGCTCCTGTGATACGAATTGCTAATATGTCTGGGAGAACTGAATGCTGCTCAGGTCACCCTGTCTCAGGAGTATAACTGCAGTAATTGAAGTGCTGAAACCCCTTAAACAACTTAGAGGGGAAGTCAGGCTTCTTGGAGTTGAGTGTGAGAATGCTGAACAAGGCAGTTGCTTGTGCGAGTGCTTAGGAGGGATTTGTAATGGCTGTGTGTCGCTGGGTGTTTTCAAGCCCTGCCACTATCTACAGCTTAACTGTCCGATATCCTGTGCTAAGCATCAAGAAGATTATGAGCCGTCCAGTGTGTGTCCTGAATACATGGATGATTCAGCATGGTTTGCATTTGGAAATACAGTTTTGTAACAGTTAAACATAGAAAGAATGGAAGTAGTGTGAAGGAGGGGAACTCTTTCTTTTGCAACAGCTGCAGAGGTGACAGTCCTGAAACATTTAATGCATTACAAGGCCTATGTACATTTTCACAGCATCTTTTATAAACTTAAAATTTATGAGAATGTCCAGGGTTTTACATACTGGAGGTAGGTAATGGTGTTTTAATTGCTCCAAGTGTAATTGGTAAGCTAAATGGTAAAAATGAAGGTTTTGAAAGTGAGAACAGTATTATGGGTTGTGATGATTGTGTTACTGTGCACTAATGCGATTGAAGGGCTTGAAGTATGTTTGTGTAGATAAATATGCAACATGGAACCATGGGGATTTTTTTCCATCTGGATTAAAAGCAGGATTGAGAGTTTGTTTTAACTCAGCTAATGAACTAGCAAGTTTAGATGTTTGTGTTCATTTCTCTACAGACTGACCTTTATCATCAAGACAGTGTAAACCAAAGGAGCAGTCACTGAATTAGGTGCTGGAAAACACTTCTGACATTTGTGGCTGTATTAATGAAGCTTTTCCAAGAACTGGCTGAAGTTACTAGGTTTGCAGTTCTTGTTTTTGGTATAGGGAGATGCTTATTTTCTGCAATGCTTGTCCTTTTCCTCCTGGCTATTTTTATTCCTTTCCTCTCCCTCCCTGTGCCATTCACCTTCTACCTACTGAAAGGGTTATGCTTAGATGGGCAAGAATTAGCTGACTTTTGCAGTATTTCTGCAGTCTTAAATCATGTAAGCTTTGAACATGACACTATGTGACCCTGGTGACAGCAAGTTTGTCATCTGTTGAAGTAACCCTATGCTTGCAATGCCAGTAACTTTCTAGGAGCTTCTTTCCAGACAAGAAATTAAGTAGTGTTTTTTTATTTTGCTCTTTTTCTGGTAAATACTTTCCTTTCTTTCTTTCTTTGGGATTCGTTATTGGTTCTTTACAGCTTTATTGTCTACATGTGTTAGTCTTTTTACAGCTAGGTGGACTGGTGGTCATGGCTGTATGACATAGTTGGCAAGCTAATGTAAAGAACTTTGGTGCTTCAGCCTTCTGGGAAGCTTTATGTATGTCATTCTGAATGCCTGATTAGATGCTGCAGTTTATCTAGTCATGTCAAAAAGTCAGCACTTTGCTATAATGCAGCAATGGGTAAGCTAATCAGCTGACATTTTGTTTTCTAATATAAATATTCATAGGAAATTGTATAAGGGAAAGGCACTAACTGATTTTCAGAAGTATTTTTTCATTGGCTGGTAAAAGTTGTTAATATTTTCATTTTGTTTTAGATTTAAAAAATCAGACTATCTTCCACCAAAAACTTCTTTTTTTTTTTACTTATAAGAATTGGTTAGGTTTAGTAATTAGAAAAAAGATTGCTTTCTGCCATTTCTGCATAATGTTTTACAATTACATCTGGAAGAAAAGTATCTCTAGTTTTTCTACTATTTTGAACATACTTCTCATGGAAGAAATATTTCTAATGTACCTTTAGGTATATCATAATACTTTGATGGCACTAAAAGCTTTTTGTACTGCTGCTTGTTAGTGTATTAGGAAGAGATAATTGTTTAGAGTCTACTCAAAGCTATTCCTATTTTACAAATTAATTAAAGAAATAGGTGGTTCTGAAAATTGTGTCTCCCTGGGCTATTGACTAGGACTTCAATTCCTATGAAATTTACGCAAAGTAAAATTTGGCATAGGATAGGAAGTCTATGCTTTTGTTTTTCAGTTCTTGTAGAAGAAGGTTCAGGAACTGAGCTAGGAATAGTCAACTTCAGAAAACAAATTTTCACTATCACATTAGTTATTATTCCTTATATATGTAGTTGTATTTACTAGATTGAGGTTGAGTATGATGTACTGTTTGCCAACTTGCATCTTAGTTGTGAAGCTTGAAGGATTTCCCCAGGTTTTCAATCGCTGGAGTTTTAAGTTAATTTATAGGTAACCAAAACCTGAATATANTTTTTTATCTAACATTAGGTCTTAGGTTTTTATTAGTGAAAGTGTTCATATCCAATAACCTCACTAGTTTGTGTGGCTTTGAAATAGAACTGCTTTCCATGAAAAAAAAAGGCAACCAGTTTTTTAAAAAGATACTTGTGGAAGTTGTCACTTGAGACTCTGAACTGGAAAACAATATGCCCTGTGTGAAAGAGCAGAGGATTAAATAGTCAGAGAGGCTACTTAAGGTATAATTGGTAAGGCTTTTGCAAAGGGACAGTCCTCCTTAAGCTACAAGAGGATGAGATGGTGGAAGTATCAGTAGCAGTGGCCAGTTCTTACTGCTGTTAAAGGAGGAGCATTCTGCTGTCCTGGTGAATGTCAAGTAATATACAGCTGTTTCCCATATTGTGGGGGGTATTTATGTGGTTTTGCTGTATTTAGAATGCTGGTTATCATGGTGTTGACCTGCTTTCTACAAGCTTTTTGGATAGGTTGCATTGGGTACTGAGATGGTGGCCTTGCTGTTGTATGTTGCTGCTTATCCTAAATTTTGAACACAGACCCTATTCATGCAAGTGTAAATTTACTTGGGTAAATAGTCTGTTCCTGCAAACAATTTACTTTTATGTTTAAAAATGTGAACCACAAGTAGCATTTTGGAATTAAGATTGCATGCAGCACAAAGAAGGCAGAGGTCTTTTTACATGGTTTTATTTAAACAGACTTATAAGTATCTTGAAAAAGAATATTTTGACCTATGAAAAGCTTCTGAGACTTTGGGGTATGTGAAATGAGATACTATGAAAGGTCAGTTTGCTTCTGGTTTAATCTGCATTGGACTGGGGGAACCCCCTCACAATAAATAATTTCTGCCTAACATCTAGCAACACGAAAAGACAGAGGGAGATTGCAGAGAATCCAGCATATATCAGCCTGGAGTTTTAACTAGTCAACACTCCTTTTTCTCATCTGCTCTCCTCCAACTTGAGGTGCTTTTATTCAGTTGTTGTTGTTGTTCCTTTAAAGCAGAATTGATGCTAATTTTTCCTCTGCTCTTCTACCATGGTCAGGAAAGTGATATGAAATTTGTTTAAAATGTGTGTTTGAATTGATACTAATTCACCTTTCTATTCTTTAGTCAAAGTAAGGATAATATTAAAACTTTTAAATTAGTTCGGAAGTTGCTTTTTTGCATTACCTAGTAAAATGTTAGAGAAACTTTTTTTCTTAATATGCATAAATTTTCCACCACAACTCTCTAGATTACAGCAATATGCATTTCTGTATCTTCTTATTTCTTCCTTGCTCCTTCTCCCTCGTTGTTTTTTTGTTTAGGTTTTGGAGGCGTTTTGGTTTGGATTGGGTTTTTTCAGTAGTTCTCGTTCTTATGTGCTCGACTTTTCCCTCTGACCTGGAGCATTAGTAAGGACTTAGCACTTATTAAATACTTTGTGGTGAATTTATACAAACAAATTAAGACCTTGCAGTTCAAGATAGTTCAGCTCAGTAGCTGGCTCCACTTGTACAGCAGTTCAGTACACTATAATATATGGACACTCTTGGCACTGGCAGAGTGTTCATCATTTGTATGACAGTGGGTCAATGCTCCAAGCAGAACACACTTGGCTACTTGAATTCAGTAGTCCAGTATCTTCCCCCCCCGATAAGACCTGCAACCTGGTTCAAAAGTTCAGACTTGTTAATTCCTTAAATTGTGTGTGTTGTGGTGGACACAGCTATTCTCTTCTGACTGTTGTTTTCTTTAAAGGATTTCAAGATAGTTTACACTTGGAGGGTACTTGGACAAACCTAGGACACCTGTTAACTTGAGTCAATCTGGACTTCTGGTGAAAAGCTAAAACGTTTGCTTCCTGGCTGCTGGGAAAATATTCTGTTTTCATGTAAGTCTGGAAATAAGATTACTTCGTCCTTCATCTGCTTTAGGCTTTTACCAATTACAGACTGGAATTTCATCATCATCATCATGGCTGGGCTTCACAAACAAAGATTTGGGCAGGGCTCTCCCCACGTGGCTGTGCCTTTCGAGCCTGCGCAGTGCATTTTTTAGGTGAGGGACAGCGTATGCAGAACTGGCCCCACCATTTAACTCCTCAGGTTCATCTATCATGGCTGAGTGAGCTTGGATGGTAACAGTGAAGTCATCAGGACTAGAACCTACAGCCCCTAGTATTCCGGTCTCCCATCCAAGTACTAATTGGGACTGACCCTGCTCAGCTTCCAAGATCTGACGGGATCAGGTGTCAGGGTGGAATGGCTGTAGTTAGACTGGAATTTGCCACTAATAAAAACTTGTTTATTTTATGTGCTGAAAACCAGGGATTTTTGAGAGGTTTTACGCATTTCTTTGGGGGCAAGGGAAGAGGGAGCAGCTGTGTGTCTGTAGTTGATTCAATTCCTTGCCTATATTTCCCATGAGAAAAGTACTTAATCATATTAATTTTTGGCACCTATGTCTTTGAACATCCATTTTCCCCTTTGTTCTTTCTTCTGTGTTTAAACTAACCTGTGCTCTTGGGAGGATACTGTTTTGTTTTGTTTTTTCACAGAGGGGGAGTATTTGTCATTCATACTAGATCTCAAATTGAAGTCCTGAGGTTCAGTTAATGGTCCTGTAGGCTGCAACATTAATTGCTTGCAGGCACCATTTGAGGAGGTGTTGTGCCCTGAGGACACTATGTCCTTAAATGGATAGGAAAATTGAGTTCTTAGCATGATATGGTTTCTGTCCAAGAAATATATTCAGGTCTTGCTTAAATAAGAACACTGAACACTTCATGTTTCTCACTGTGCCTCTAGTCTATAGATACATGAAATGGCAGTCAGAAATAAGTATGTTGTGGCATCTTATAACATTGTCAAGGAAGTTCAAAAAAGTCTATTTACTGGCTTCAGCAAAAAGTTTACTTCATAAATTTCCATCATGGATGAAAAATAATGTCTATTAAATGACTGATATAAATTTCTGTTCTATTATAATCAGAATTTCTGAGCTTTGGTGAGGCTGGATTGTAATACAGAATCATAATCCATACTTACAATGCAATAGTTTATTTTAAAAGCTGGATCAAATACTTTGACAAGAGAAGAGCTTGTGACAGTGTGGGGAAGTGCAATCACTGTGAATTATTTACCATTTCTAGTGTGGAGACATTCATTATGGTGGTAGCATTTCATCATTAAAGAACAAAAGATGTTGACAATATGAAGTTGTTTAATATCTTCCAGGTTATCAGAGATGGCAATTTGAAGAAACATCTGTCCGATATGAACAAAGTAAAAATATCAACTGAAAAAAGGTAAATTTAAAACTATGGTACCTTTCAACATCAAGCTATTTCAGATTTGTGAAAAAACCCCAGTTTTTGTCTCAATAGTAAGATAAATAAAATACATGAAGCTGACACTACTGTAGGAGAAACTTGCATTATTGTGGGTTCCTGATGAGAATGTGTAAGTTGATGTCCTGAAACAGTGTAGGAGTCAATACTGATTAGCACAAAGTAGCTTCACATTTAATAAACATATTTTTTAATTTAAATTTTCAGTTACTGTTAGATGTATTCAATTATAAAATACACATTAAATATAATTGAAAAATCCATTACTTTAATAATTTCATCACATATTGACAAAACATAAAGTAATATCTACTGAAGGAATTAAAGAACAAGTTTTTAATACTTTGTAAGAAGCCATGAATTTGTCATGTGTGTCATTCTGCAGCTATGCTGCAATCCAACACATTGCTAGAACAAAAAAGAGTGGGATTGTAGAAGATGTCAAGTTGAAAAGTTGTGTTTGTTCCATCATGTTAACTTGTTTTAGCAAGTATTTGAAAAGTTTATGAGGTTATCTCAGGAATGCTGCTAAGCATCAGGAAACTATTGAAANATAGAATCATCTTTGCTTTTGCTGAATTGGAGTGGAGCGGCTTGATATCAGAGACTGGTTGTTCTTGTTTATATGAGGGGTGGATCAAAAGAAATAGTAAAGAAACTATTATGTTTTGTATTTATGGTTTATTAGCCCCTTGGGCATTATGGTAAGTAAAGCAAACTCTGTTAGCAATGAGTGTTCTTGAAAATGCTGCAAATTGTAATGCATATAGTACACTATCATAAAAAATATTAGGTTTTTGCAGAGTGGCTACTTAGGTGCCATTTTTTCTTCTTTAGTTATAGAGATTAAATTTCCATCCTTGCAATTCAAAACAATTGTTCCTTAAGTCTTGAATAAGTTATAATGACTCTGTGTACAGAGATAGCTGTGAACTTATCAAACGTATCAGCTGTCTAAAGATTATTTGGTAACTGTGGAAGTGGTTGAGAAAAAAAAATAGTTTGAAATTATCTGTGCTAGAATAAAATCAGAACAAACTCATGAGAAGCCTACCTATTTTGAAATAGGTTTTTAAAGGCTACTGCAACATGCCAAAATACAGAAGATCTGTTTGCTGTGGGAGAAGAAGAAACTCCCTTATACATCAATGCAAATGCTAGTTTGCACTGCAAACAGTGGTTTCAGGTGCAGTTGGGAAACTGATATGCTTCATTTGACTATTGTATTTTGTAAGTCTTCTTGCAAGATGAATAGCTGAAAGCCATCCTAAGATAACAGAATTTTGTTAAGTTGCTTGGCTACCATTAGGGTGATCATTCTCGTTGTGAGCAGACAGGCAGAAGGCTCTGATGATGGGAATTTGCAGAGTGAAAGTGGCATACAGTGAGTAGTGGAGAGTTGTGAATCTAGCCCTTCATAATCAGAGTTAGAATGCTTTAATCTTTTGGGAGTGGAAGAAATGCCATGGCAGTGAGGGATCTTTCTTTAAGAGGATGTTTTCTTGTTGAGAAGGTCTCTTGCAAACATCCTCAGTTCCTCACTGTCTGGGCATGCGTCCTCTATATCTACTTGTAGCTTTCCTAACCAGAGCAGGAGGAAATCCACAAAGCTGTCTGGTTAGCTGGAGTAATACTGTAAGTTTTGGCAACAGCTGAGATGATGGCAAGGGTGTTCAGTGCTTCTTTTCTGCAAGCAGAGTGGTGGTGTGAGGGGCATTTGAGCTGGTGCATTTGAGCTGTGGCATTTGAATGTGGGATGCAGAAAGAGTTTCCTGCCTATTGAGACACGAACTGTACAGGGTCAAATAAACCTGGTAAACTTTACCTCAAGTTGCTTAAAGAAGGTCTAAATCTATCCATTTGTTGTCTTTGAACAGAGTAAGGCACTGACTGGCTACCAGACCAGTGGTAGCTGATGGCTGTCAGAAGGAAACAGTGCACAGTTTATTTCTGGATGTGCTCTTTCTTTCTCCATCTGCTTACAGCTATCATTGGAAATATTCTGATTTTCCACTAATTATCTGTAACAGAAAGAAGTTCTTGTTAAAATTGCAGGCAACTTGAAGCTGGAAAGATCTGCAAAACTACTGGAGTACCAAATAATTTCAAAATACTCTTGTGAAATGCAGATAATGGTTAAGAATATTTGATGGAAATATCTGCAAGATACTGTGCTTAGAGAGGTGTATGACTGGAACAGATGTAGTAAAAAGTGCCAGAAGTATTAAGGTAAAACTTCAGGGTGAAAAACTTTTATAAAAGAATGGATACAAAGTGTTTGAATGAAATTGCCACTAGTTATTGAATCACCTTTATTACTGGTTATTAAGTACTGTTTTGGCATATGTATGCTGTGAAGGGCAGCTGTGGTGTTTATCCCAGTCTGAAGAGAATAGTTTTGATGGTGTTACGAAGTTTCTTCTGGTGCTCCCTAGTCATGATTTTTTAATAACTCAAGATAATAGTAACTCTGTGTAACCCTCAGCGACTACAGAGCACTCTTGTGAGAAGGCTTTAGAATGGGTGGGGTGAAAAATGCCACTTCTATTAACAATAAGGGTTCCTCACATTGTAGGAAAACTAGTCTCATACTGTCTCCACTGTCCATACCAGTGACAAGCTCAGGCTCTCAGGGCAGCTGGAGACCTGGATAGCTGCATGTTGGTGTGTGAGATTTGTTTGGGTCATCACATTGCTTCTGACAGTGGCTTTTGACTGGGTTGAAGTCATAGTTCTCTTCTAGTTTGGTGGATGATGACTCCAATATATATTGGATACTCCAGTCAGAATTCCTGTGACTGGGCTACACTGCATGCATACCAGTCTGACTGCAGGTTTTCTGTGGTGGAGTGTCAGGTGTCTCATTCCCCAGAGCAATTTATTCATGGTTCAGCAACACAGCAACAGCCCAAGCTGGTGCCTTCAAGGAGGTACCCTGAACAAGGGAACCCTGAGGCTTTTATACTCTCACAGTCTAAGTCTGGGAGAGTCTTGGCTCTTCTTCCTGAGTCTTCAGCTACTGCTGTGTCTCTCAGTGTCAGGTCACCATAAATGCTGGGCCACAGTCTTTGGGGCATTCATGTGAGGTTTTGCAGTTTCAGAAGCTTGAGAAAAAACATAGCTCTGGGAGAATACAGTTTTTATTGAGCCATTCTGACCATTTCCTTGCTGTTAGATGAAAAATACTGGATTCCGTGGTGCACCTCTGTTTTGGAGAACTGTTTTCTAGATTTGGATCCTGAATGGTTTGTTGGTCAAAATATTTGTATTTGCATTACAGATATGAGAAAGAGTGTCATTACAAATTGGGCTTTCATTTTGTTCTTAGATCAAATGGGTTGTCACAGCAATATTACTGTTTCTGCTCCTGTATGTCTGGCTAGCTGCCATAATTCCTGTCCTACAGCCTTTTTGATTCCCTGTGCACACATTGGAAATTGTCACAATTTTATAAACTCTGTAAGTTTTAGTGTAGAATATTAATAAATAACAGTACAATTCTTATTTTAAGATGAAAACTCAGTCATAACTAAGAGGATATCAAGACTTGAATGTATATTTCACTGTCACCTGGTGTTAGTTTCAAGGGTGCTTAATTGGGTATGCTGAAGGCATGAAGTTTATTTGACTATATTTATGTTGGAAGACTTCTTGCAAGATGAATAGCCTAAAACCCTTCTAAAGATATCTCTGCTGTAATAAGCACTTATTGCTCTTGATAGAAACTCTGTCCCCAGACAGAGATTATAACTCTAAATCTTAGAACTTGTTATACCACCCAGTACTGAGAGAGACTTAACCTAGCTAACTAAACCTCATAAAGCTTTTAGAAAGTATGGAGAAACTTCTGCTAGATGCCAACTTCCTGTACATGTTAAATTGCTTACAGGCACCAGTGTTGCTTGAATTTTGCAGGCTGCAGCAGTAAAAAATGAGGTTTGCTTTGTGTGGTAGTTTTGACTATTACCTAGTATTACCTAGTAGACAGCAGTCCCCCCTTTATCAGAAGGGGAAGGAAAGGAAAAAAACCCTACAAACCTGCAATTTACAATAAGGCATGTTATATTTACACAGAAAATAAGAAATAAAACCAAAGCAATATACGCACACATACAAGGCTAGCAGAAAAAATGTCTACCTCCCCACAAAGCAGCGATGAGGGCCCAGCTCCCTGGCACACAGCAGTGGCAGTCCCCAAGGGCAGCAGCCATGAGAGAGAGAGAGAAAGTACCTCCTCCCTCTTTCAGTTGTGTCTGGTTTGGCATCAAATGGTATGAAATACCTCGTTGGTTAGCTAAAGTCAGCTGACTGCCTGTATCCAAAATCAGCTGACAGCCTGTGTCCCTTCCTGTACTTACCAATACAGAAACATGGGGCCTACTGTTAGAAACTAAAACTTGTCCTAACTAAACCTACCACACTCTGATGTTTTACTGCCTGTAAATGAGTTGGAAAAGCTTTTTTCAAACTATATTTATTTAGTTGTATGACCAATTATACACCACAGTGGAAGTGATACATATACGCACACATACAGAAATTGAAGCAGCAGTTCTCTTATACATTGGCTTACATGTTGGTTGACTGCACTCTTACTTGTTTTGATTGTGGAACTGGTGAAGATAACACCCTGTGTGAGTTTGTCAGTTTGTATACTGGATCAACAGAGTTTGTGGATTTCATTGAAGTCTTGGGTTTATTTTGGAGTATTTGAAATAGATAAACAGAGGAGGAGAAATAAACGAAAGCTTAAGCAAATAATAGTGGCTTTATACTACTCAGCATGCTTTTGAGTGATGAGAAATTATTGGAGTGATTATGCTTTACTTATACAAGGAAATTGTCTAGCAAATAACTGAGGTGGTGATGTGCTTACTTCACAATATAAAATTACTTTGATTTAAGGTCTATAATTGATACAACCATTTCTTATTCCTGGTGTTAACAGCTTGTAAGTATCATCTGTAGTCTGAAATTGGTTTTTGGCTGTGCTTCTCATTTAGATGCCAATATGAAAAA
>VWZD01010553.1:0-12636 GCA_013396695.1 Sakesphorus luctuosus
CCCTCTAAGAGCTTAATATCTTTAACTGGCTCCTTTTACTGCTGAGTCCTTAGGAAAGCAGCTGGGTTAGGAACAGCCTGGTGGTGTAGGTGCTGGTGTGGGAGCAGCTGCTGGATGAGTCCAACAGGCAAGAAACAGCGAGGGTGGGGAGGAAGAGAGGAGAGAAAGAGAGGACTTGAGTGACTGGCAGCACCATAATACCATTTGATCAGTAAGCTCCAGAAAACATAAGATGGAATCTTTGTGTGGTATAAAAATGTTAAACACAAACTGATTCTTTGGAACCCCAGAAAAATGGCCTGCTCTTTATCTCAAAACACAGTGGAGTTATCTGTCTCCCAAAACACTGTAATGTTTTTGGTAAGAGAAAAAGCCATAAGAAGTAATTCACTTCTTGCAACAGTAATGAAATATTCCCCATGCCAGTAAGATAAGAAAGTGATGAGGAGCATGTGCTGGTGTTGTCAGAGTTTTAAAACATTAAACCTGCACCAATAAGCCTACTGATTTTTAATAAATCTTGGAATTCTGGGGAAATTCCAGAGGTTTGGGAGACTCCAGAGAAAAGGAATTTAATTCTGTACTATAAAGGGTGAGTGTGCTGACCTGGCAATTATAAGGAAATTATGGGTTTGTTGATCCTGACTGAATCTCCCAGCGTGGTTGAAGGATGGCAGTTTCATTCACAGGCAATAAAGGCAGAAGAACAAGGACAATCATTGGGCCTGATGAGCCCTGCTCACTTCAGGTGAAAAAATCTGAGCCCCTGAAGTATCAGCTCAGTTTTTACTGCAATCAGGGAAGCAAACACAACTTTAGGGATGACTGAGAGAGAAATAGAGAACAAATGAGAAAACAATGTGCAGGCACTGCAGGGACTGACACAACCCAAACACTCTGGGATACAGCAGAGCTGGAGAAGGATGGTAGGAAGGACTGGCAGTGTGGAACAGCTTCTGTGAGAGTAGTAATGAGACTGGACCTCTTCAATGAGAGGTGGCTAGGGTAAGGAGGACAAGTGATGATGGATAAGAATGTGAGCTGGGAGTAGGTTTTCTCCTGAACAAGAGCCACAGTGCACCAATGATGGCAGTTCAGGACAGGTTTCAAACAAGCAGAAAGACACTGATTCCCCCAGGGTAACCCACCTGCAGAATTCTGGAGCACACCCTGGCTGGGATGCTAAAATATATGTATGTTTAAAAAATGGAAGAAAAATCCATACAAAGCTGCTGACCATGAGGCCATGGGACTTTCTGAGCCTGTGGTAGCTGGGAGCTCAGAAGCTGTGCCCAGAAACCCTTGCTGAACATTTTCTTTGTAGGGTTCTGCTGTTCTCCACAGGAGATGGGCTCCATGGGCTCCATGGTCTGACCTGGCAAAACAATTCCTGTGTTCTGTATGAGACCCAAAACCTGGCTTGAACTAATGCAGGGGGACCTCCTGGCCCAAACCAACAGGACTTCCCCGGGGTTGGCCACAGTCCTGTTAGAAGAGCACAATTGTCCAATGTGGTCTCTGTTTCCCCATCTATTTCCTTTTTAAAGCCTATTTTTAAAGTTCCTTGGGACTAAATGACGTTGTGTAATAGCTGAGTATTATGTATTTGGAAAGAGAGATCCAGGAGTGATTTAAAGACCAAAAGTTTTAAAAAGCTCGCCACATTCAGCTTTAAGCTAATTTGGGGAATATTAGCACTTCATTTATTAATAAGCAGCTATTTCTACCTACTGTCCAGTTTCCACTTTGAATTACTGAATTGGCTTCTTTGTCTGATGCATGAAAAAACTTACTCCCATGGGCATTGTTCTACCTGTGCAGACTGTGATGACTTTTTTCTCTTATTTTCTGTGGAAAAAGTTGATGGACTTGGATCTGCTTTTGCTGTGCACTTTCCTTGCCAGATTTTTTCTTCTTGGGTTTTTTTTTTTAGTCTCTCACTTCTCCAAATGGTTTTAGTATGTAAACACCAGGACTCGCTTAATGTTGCAGTAACAGCCTCATCAACACCACAGAGGCACTACTTTCTGCTTTTGCAGGATTTTGACCTTTATAGTCCAGGGTTGAGCTTTCCCTCTCAGCTCCAGCATCATGGTAGGAGTTCAGACTCAGCCTTCTGTGATGACCAATGCTGCTTTTCCATAATCATGGCTTTCCAATGAAAAACTTTCCATTTTATAAGTTCTTGTCTCATAGCTGAAAATCCTTGTTTACAGCTGAGTTAAACACAGTTTAGTGCCACTGAAAAGTCCCTGCTTGACCAGATTTATGTAATTCCTGTTACTCATTATGAAGTGAAAGCTGCTTTGCTTTATAAGATGAGGCATTGAGACAAGTAAAGGTGGAACCTGAGGAACTTTGCCAGTGTTAGGCTCTGGAGCAGAGCCCACTGTCCCAGGCTGAAGGGCTCTCCACCATCCCCTGCCTCCAGGAGGAGGGAGCTCCCCAAGAAGTCACGGGAGAAGGACAGGGCAGCAATCTGTGCTTCTGGAAGTGCTGGCCTTCAGGAGCTGGGCAGGGGACTGACAGCCCCTCTGCTGCTCACACATATTCACTAAAACCTTTTGTACCAGGACATACTCCAGATATCCCAAGGATGTGAAGACCAAGATGTGCTCTCTTTGGCACGGATTTAAAGGTTGTTTGAAAGCTGCTCTGGACCAGACACACCCGACTCCTGCAGATTTTGTTCTGCTGTCAGCCCTGAGAAGCTCACCCCCTTGGATTGCTGACAGAGCATTGCACCTCTTGCTGTGAGTCCACAGGCACCTCTGTAACCTGCTTGCAACCTGCTTGTAGCTGCTTCCTCCTGGCCAGAAGACACTTGCCATGACAAAGTTCCCTGCTCTCCCTGCACTGTGCCAGCTGTCTTGAGGGGGGGTTAATTCTGGACACTGGGCTGGCTTTTTTTCCCAGTGGTTCCCAGTGAAGCCAGTGCAGACACCCCAGAGCGGTGCTCACTGCCCTGGCCTGGCAGGAGCCCTGTGGACACCCCAAGTGTTCCTGGGCTGCTCCAGCTCCCCAGCCTTTGAGAAGCAGTGGGAGTGCCCTGCTGGACACAGCCCCCTAATGAGGCTGGACCTTTCCTTGTTTTCTCAGGATATGGGCAGTACATTGGCAGTGCCTGAGCCATCCCCTCGAGGTTCTTTGGAGCAGCAGGAGTCTCTCACTGCCACAGGACAGGGCCACCATGTGCTTTATTCACAGCTTGGGGCCACCTCTGGTGGCTCCTGTTGAGAGCCATGTGAAGGGAGGGAAGAAGGATTGATTGCTGGTGGGGTGAGGGACGATGGGGACATTTCTCAGTGAGAATTGCTCAGTCTTTGCCGGGGGGGACAGTGTGTCCCTGGTAGATTATTCCGGATAGCCAGACCTTGCCCCATATTATATGGTTTTCATCACAAACATAAAAGTACTTGGTATAAAACAGAAGGTCAGGAAGGTTTAAGACATGGTATATGAGAAAACATTTTCCAGATTTCAGCTTCCTCCAAGGTAATATGCAAGTGTAATTAAAACAGAACCTGGAAATATAGAGTACAGTACCCTATTGAAAGTGTGTTGTATGAGCTGAACTCCCGTCATTGATAGTTTTCCAAAACACACAGCTGCAATAATCTTTATCCAGGAGAAGGGAATAAATTAAGTCTGAACACCTCTGCATATAGTACAGCACAGTGTATAGCCCTGCACCCCATTTAACCTCGGAGCCGTAATGGAAAGCTGAAAGAGGCGCAAGTGGAAAACCTCTCCGACCAGCGAACACTTTCTTCTTCAGAAAGCAGACAGATGGGAAGAAAAGCTCAAGAAACAGAGGCAGCTTAAGTACTGGGATGTCTTGTTCCTGAGGCAGTCTGCTCAAGTCGTTGGGCCTGTGGTGGCAGGGTGCCAAAGCACACTCCAGGTTTGACAGGTGGGGAGGGGAACGTCCTGGGCTTGCCCCGGCAAACAGGGAGTATTGATGGCCAGCTAATGTGAACAAATAGGAGTTTATCATATTTAACAGTAGCAGCAGCCACTAGGATATAGAAGCCTGGAAAAAATAACCAGGTCCTATTTCTACACCCCCTGAATAGTCCAGCCATGGAGTTCAGGTTGTGCTTGCTGGACTTCACCAAACTCAGCGAGGTGCAGCACTGAGCAGCCTGTTCTGCTTCATGTCTGCTTTTCCTCCTGCAGCACTGGTGCAGGAGAGGGGTAACTCCCTGCTGGAGACCAGAGCAAGGACTGCTTTGCACCCCTAGCCAAGGAATTCCAGATCAGGGAATTGATCTCCATACTTGCCAAACCTTTCAAGGTCCATAATGCATTGTAAGGATTGTACTTTTATTGAAAAATGTATCTTCATTTCATATTTTTCAATAGCATTTATCCTGAGAAATGGCAATAGAAAAATGTCTGCACATTGACACCTCAAACTGAGTCTTATGGGAAGGACTAAGCATCTTTATGTTGCTAAAATATAATTAACTTCTATCAAAAGTCCTATTTCACTTGTAATGTCTTCCAAAGGGTGGACTCAGTCTCAAAGTGTCCAGATACACTCTGTATGGCAAGGAGAAAAATTGTGCAAAAGAAAAGTATGCCAAATTCATTATGAACTCCCAGTTCAACCTCAGAAATGCCCTTTTCCTTCAGCTCCAGCCAGAGAAGGAATCAGCAAAGCCGGGTTTCCCCTGCGGTCAGACGGCCCCTCACCACACTGCTGGAACTCGGAGTTCTGCTCAGAGCAGGGCAGACACATCCAAGAAAGCTCTGGAAGGAGTCAATCCACATCCAGCAGGGCTCCAAGGTATATGTTATCACTGATCTGTGCTTCAAGTCCTGATGGAGTGCATGAGACAGGACGCAGTGCCAGAGCCGCCCCGGCTCCGGGGGTACATACAGGGCCCTTTCAGAAATGGGGCACCAGAAAGACACTCACATAGCTGAGGGGGCCAGCTGGCACTCCTCTTCTATTGGCACAGAACCAGAGTTAATAAGACCTGCTGGACCTGAACTGAGTTTTTTTCAACTGGGTTTCTCTTTATCGTGATCTCCAGAACGTCCTGGAATACCCATACAGACTGTTTTCCCTCTTGACAGCTGGAATGCTCCAGCCCTGCTTGTCCCAGGTAACATGGACAGATCCTCTTTCCTCATGGGATCATGAGACTCCTTTGACTTTTCTTCTGCAGAAGCAGGAGCAGGTGGTTAAAAAGGAAAATTAATATAATTTTAAATCTGCACTTAGAAATTTGAGACTGAGCAGAGAGAAGATCGAAGTTGCAAGATTTGTCCTTTTGCCCTGGTCTAAAGCTGTGTTTGTTTTTCAGAAGGAGGAGGCTCTCCCCTGCAAATGTTGGGCTTGTTGAGTTGATTTTGATTCTTCATGTGACTGAGAAGAGAAAGATAAGAGAGGCTGTTATGAGACTTTATATATTTAGAATATTTGAAGATGGTTGATGAACCTGTGTAGTTACATTTTAAAACATAAAAGCACAGGCCTAAATAAAAATGACCAGTCTGCTTTTCCATGTGAAAACAGGAAAAGCATGTGCTATGATAATGTTTGAAAGAAAATTATGCACTGCTGGGGCATTAGGATTGGAAGATCAAATATCTAAATGCTTTTGTTTAAAAGTTAGTGACCACAGAAGCCTGGAGAGGTTAAATCCATAATCTTGGGACCACAACAGCCCAAGGATCTCTGTGCTGTGCATGGAAAGGCTTTTGCAAGTGGACAGAAATACACAAATTAAGAAAACACACAGAAAATTGGTTCCCTGGTGAGTTAGACACAGAGGGTCTGGCTGCAGAGTGGTCTGCACAGAACATCATCCCTGCAGGAGAGGATGAATTGTGGCAAGGGAAAAATACCAGGAGAGGTCATAAAGGTGCCTGTGTCTAAAGCCTGAAAAGTGGAAAATTCAGGAAAGATTTAATCTGCAGCTTCCATCTTGGATATTTGTGCTACCAGTAGGACTCTGGAATTGCCCACTCTCTCCTTTCTGTGCCTCTGCCCTTCCCCAAACTCCCAGACTGTGCTTGTTGCTGTGTCCACGCGCCGGTGCCCGATGGGTCTCCTCTCTCACTCTCTATGTGCACGTGCAGCCAGCCCCACCACTGCTCTCCTCCAGCATGTTTTAGCACTTTCAGGGAAGGATTGTACCCTTGTCCCCCTTTGTTTTCCATTTCTTCTTCCCTTAAACTCCTCTAGACTGCTCCATCCTGGCCCTTGCTTTGTGGTCCCTTATCTCCTCCCTGTAACAGCTGCTCCCTCCAGCCTCTTGGAATGGTAAACTCAAAGCCAGGCCTGCAGGTAAGGGAGAAGACATGATTGAGGCCAAATCAGGAGGCCCATTACATATAATTTATTGATAAAATAGTTATTATTACAAATAATGAGAAACTTATTTTATAATTCATTATATACATTAAATACCATCATAGCCTTTCTGATCCTTCTTTGCTGTTCAGCCACCTGATTGCCAACACACCTGAGGCCATTGCTGATGGTCCCCAATGTGTTACAACACATGTGACAGCAAGTTTCTGGGCCCCTTTAGTGGCTTCAGTGACAGGATACCTGCAGTGAGACAGGAACTCTGCTGCCCTGGCCCTGGGACTGCTTGTTGCTGGTTAAGATGCTCAACCCAGAGCAGTTCCACATGGAAGATTCATAAGATCCACACAGCCATGGAGCTGCCCAGTAAGCAGAGCTGAGTGCAGGAACTTAAGGACAGCAAAAGTGTTCATGAAGGACAATAAATTGCCAGAGCTCTGACCGAGGGAATTCCTTTAGAATTGCAATTGAAGCTGAGGTGCACAGGCAACCCTTCAGGCTCCATGTGCCATGGAAGGCAGTGGGCTGTGCTGTGCTCTGCCCTGGGGCAGCTGGGAACAGCCACACTGCAGGGAAAGGGCTTGGTGCTGTGTGGAGAATGATGGAACAGTGACAGCCAGAGGAATTTTAGGAAGGACAATTATAGGGGGAGCCCCTTATACTGAGCTTGGGCGCTTGACCGATCGTCAGAAGAGCTCAGGCACAACAGACTTCAGAAGGCTTGATCAGAAGGCTCATAACTTTGAGAGTTTATTCAGATAGATTAACAGACAGTTCTCATAGCTCATAGTAGAAGTAGATAGTTCCTAGAAGTTCCTATGACACCATCTCACATCCTAGTAGATCTACATCTAACTCTCACGCAGTAATATCCACACCTTTTAAGCCTTCTCACATCCAACACGCTACCACATAATTGGTTAACCAATTCACCTTACATACACCACAGCCTCTCATTGGTCACAAGCAACACACACACTGCAGGTAGCTCTCTTTTCTTCAAGGTTGCACTCCAAACAGCTTTCCTTAAGGGATGCACTCACACTCACCCCCACAGACAATAACTTTCTCTGACTGTAGTGTGCCAGAATCCCCCTGTGCATCATTAGGTAGAGCTCACAAACCCAGGTGAGTGTCAGTATTTATCACACAGTTCTGAGTCAGAAAGTGCCTGCTGTGATGGACAGACCATGTCACACACTGAGAGACTCTGCTGGTAGCAAGAGCCTCTTCTCTGCACAACTGCACACTGTAGGGCCTCTTGAGATTCAGCACCTTTAATGATTGTAACTCATTAATGGCAAAGAGCGTTCAGAAAAATGTAATCATTCTCCTCCATCACCTTCTCACAAAAAATTTGCTGTTAACAACAGCATTTAATATTTCTTTGAGTCTAATACACAGAGGACAGCTTAGCAAATAGGAAGCAGCAGAACCAGCTTTAACCTTCTTGCCTGGAATTCACCTCAGGCACAAGAAGGAAATGAAATGCAGCATTTCCCTGACAGAGATCCACAGTTCCCTGCATTGTTCAACATCCAGCCCCACGTCAGAACAACTTGTTCATGAAACACATTGTCAGACACAGTTAAAGCCCTTTCAGCAGATAGCTGTGGTGAGGCAGAACACGTCGGGAAAGACTGGCTGCAGGCACAGGGATCTGGGACGCTTGTGGAAAGGAAGTCCAGGCAGGTGATTCCATTGGCCCCCTGAGGCCTGACATTTAAGAACATATGAAAGATTTCTAAGGACTACTGTGGAGTTTCAGGGCCATTAAAGCTGCTGCTACTGCCCTCCTGAGAAGCTGACATCCCAGTTAACGTGCTGGGAAAGAGGGGAGGAGAATATTATAGTTCCCCAACCCCTCTCAGCCAGCACTGCTGCCGTGAGCAGAGCCTCACTCCCTGCCCCAGCTGCTGCCACTCACATCTGCACCAGCACTGCTGTTTGTGAGGTGATGTGGATGTGATCCAGATTCAGCCTAACCTGGCAAAACAAGCCAGCTTGGCTCACCCCAGCAGGTCACTGCTCAGGCTCACCCTGTGGCCTCGTGAAAGACAGTGCCAGCAGCAGCCAGGAGAGGGAACAGGACAGGTGGGATGGCCCCTGACAGGTGGGATGGCCCCTGGAAGGGGAATACACAATACAGACAGTCAGGACAGCTCCTTATTGGGACAGGTGGGATGGCCCCGACAGGTGGGATGGCCTCTGACAGGGACAGGTGGGATGGCCCCTGACAGGGGGGATGGCCCCTGGAAGGGGAATACACAATACAGACAGTCAGGACAGCTCCTTATTGGGACAGGTGGGATGGCCCCTGGCAGAGACAGGTGGGATGGCCCCTGACAGGTGGGATGGCCCCTGGAAGCAAGGTACTGGCTCTGAGAGGCTCTGGGTGAGGGGCTGTGCTGTGCTCTCCTGGTACTATCACAGTACTGGCACCTGTGCAGGGTTACACTGACGCTTGAGGCAGCCAGGATGGCCTGACCAACCTCACCACAGGAACTACAGCTGCTTCCTTGGTGCTCCCTCTGCTGCCCCTCAGCACAGGCAGAGCTGCCATCCCCAGCAGACAGGGCTGAGAGCAGTGGGCATGCACAGCAGACCTGCCACCTTCATCACTTCTGAACTGAACCCCAGCATGGCCTGGAGCCTCCCATGCTGTTGCAAAATGTGGAATATGTCAAGATTATCTCAAGGCAGGATGTTCTTTGTAAAGTCTTTGTATACTTTCAAGCCTAATGGGCAAGAAAGGAAACCTGATCAGTGGAACAGGCAGAAGGAGCATGCCCTAGTCATGGACAACCTGGAACTAACAAGCTTTAGGGATGTAGTTTACCAAGATGTTGATGTATGTCTATGAATACATTTTTAACTTGTATGACAAGGGGACCCACCTGGTTGATCAAGGGAAACCAGCTGATGTGAAGTTTTTGGACTTCAGTAAAGATTTCAATCCTGTCTCTCCCAGGATCTTTCTGGACAGGTTGTCCAGCCCACATCTGGGTAAACATCATGTGATGGGTGAGCAACTGGCTCATGTGTCAGGCACGGAGGTGACAGTAGCTGGGGTGACATCAGACTGGTGACCTGTCACTCGTGGGGTTCCATAGGGCTCCATCCTGGGCCCTGTGCTCTTCCACACCTCCATCAGTGACTTGGATGCAGCACTGGAAGGGACATGGAGCAAGTTTGCCAAAGTCCCCAAGTGGGAGGAGCTGTGGAGTCCCTGGAGGGCAGGGAGGCCCTGCAGGGAGACCTGGACAGAGCAGAGGGCTGGGAATCACCAACCATGGGAAGGGTGACAAGGGCAAGTGCCAGATCCTGCCCCTGGGATGGGGCAACCCCAGATGTGCAGACAGAGTGGGAATGAGATGCTGGAAACCAGTGCCAGGAAAGGGCCCTGGGGGTCCTGGTGGGTGGCCAGTTGGCCACGAGTCAGCAGTGCCCTGGAGCCAGGAGGGACATCCCTGTCCTGGGGGCATCAGGCCCAGCATGGCCCAGGGAGGGGATTGTCCTGCTCTGCTCTGCTCTGGGGCAGCCTCACCTGCAATGGGGGGGCAGTTTGGGGCACTGCAATGTAAGGAAAGGCTGAAGCCATTGGAGACTTTCCAAAGGGGGCAACAAAGATGGGGGAGGGCCTGGAGGGGCAGAGTGTGAGGACACTGAGGGCACCTGGTGTGTTGAACTGGAGGAGACTGAGGGGAGACCTCATTGCAGGTCCAACTTCCTCAGGAGGGGCAGGCACTGAGCTCTGCTCTGTGGGACCAGGGACAGCACCCAGGGAATTACTGGAGATATGCCAGGGCAGGGTCAGGTTGGATCTCAGGCAAAAGTTCTTCCCCCAGAGGGTGGTGGGCACTGACCAGGCTCCCCAGGGCAGTGGGCACAGCCCCAAGGCTGCCAGAGCTCCAGGAGGGTTTGGATGATGCTCTGGGGCACAGGGTGTGACTCTTGGGGATGGTCCTGTGCCGGGCTGAGGGTTGGACTCGATGATCTTTGTGGGTCCCTTCCAGCTCAGCATATTCTGGGATTCTGTGACAACACTCAAGGTCTATGTACCCTGTAGATTAACTTTGTTCATTATAATACTAAAATCACATCTGCGAGTCAAAAAGACCTCTGGGTTATGGAACTTGTGTGGAAATGACTAAGCAGCCCCAGTAGAGAGGCTGTACCTGGGAAGTTACTCACTTTGAATTTCTGTGTATAAATAATGCCTCACAGTCTGTTGGGATGCACTGGGCTTGTGGAAAACCACCCAGCCAGGGTTGCACAGCTCTGCAATAAATAAACTTACTGACCTTTACTTCCACTGAGCAGACAATCATATGCAGCTGCAAGAATAGGACTGGGTGATCCCTTTCTCAAGGAAAGGTAGTGTCATTCAGACCCCCCAGTTCCAGCATCAGGAGCCGAGCTCCAATATTGAACATGCCCAGGGATTGCTACAACCCAAAAGGTTCCAAGAGAGTAAGGTCTTGCTGGCCTTTACCTCCCCATGGGCAGCCCATCACCTGCACCTGAAACACTGGGGCTAGATGCTGTCCTTCCCATGGAAAACCAATGTCATTCCCATTCAGGGCCCCACCACCAGAATTTATGATTCACAGAATCCCAGACTATTCTGAGTTGGAAGGGACTCACAGGGATCATCGAGTCCAACTCTTAAGTCAATGGCCCACACAGGGGATGGAACCCATCACCTTGGCATTATTACAACAAAGTTTTAACCAACTGAGCTGATCTCAGGGTCATCCCACCTCTAATATCAAATACATCTGAGGATTGCTTACACACCAAAGGTGACAGGACAGAAAGGTCTTGCTGGACTTTGCCCCCAGGGGGCAGATGATCATCTGCAGCACCACCAACAGGAATAAGTGTTTCCCTTCCCAAGGAAAGGTGCTCTCATCCACTTTATGGACCCAATCTCTGCAATCTGGAGTGAAGCTTCAAAACTGAATACCTCCAGGGATTCTCCTACACAAAATGTCACAGGTCAGAAAGCTGTTGCCAGCCTTTAATGTTGAGGAATACATTTGCTCCTGGGAACTTGGCTTGCAAGCTGCAGATTGAGATGAACTCAGGATGAGAGCCCAGAAGAAGAGGCTGTGAAAGGAGAGACACAGCCCAAGCAGACAATTGCTGACCTTTTGTACAAGAAAGGAGATGAAGACCTGTGAGGGCAGTGAGGTGGATGGACACTGTGAAGAATTTAAAGTACCAGGTTCTGTGTGGACCCAACACCAAGGGACTGTTATGGGCGGGGATGGGAAACTACTCAGTTAAGAAACAATCAAATCCAATAGAATAGAACAAAATTCTCCCTTTTATTCAGCACTGGGAACATGGGGGGCATTTCAGCCAAAGACATTTTCAACCAGACTTTTGTGTTTCCAGGTTTATATACTCAGGTACAACTTATAACCCTCCCCAAAGTTAAGCAGAGTATTTTGGGTGAGTTTTAACAGATCTCATGGGCTGCTCTTATCTCTGCAGCCCTGTATTTCCTTTTAACTAAACAATGTTACAGCTTCAAGCCTCACCCTAGACAGATTTTCTGACTTCTCACAGAGTAGCCTTTAATCTATACAAGGTTTTGGTTTATTTCTTAAAGTTCAACTTAGAGCTTACAGAGTTAAATTCCTCTTTGTCTAAAGCTGTGAATGGTTAAGATCCCTGACAAACTAAGGTAAAAACTAAAATGAAAAATTAATATAAACGACAAGGTTAGTATAGTTTTGATTAAAAATTAGTAAAGACCTTATGATTTTATGGAGAAGGGATAAAATCCTTTTTCTTGAGGGGTCTCTGAATCACCAAGGAGTATCTGAAACAAAACGTAGGAGACAAAGGCCTCTGTTTTTGGCACGTGGAGGGCTCTGTGAAGAAAGCAGATCCTCTACCCGCTGTCAGGAATCTTCCACAGACAATTAAGAGGAGGATGACACCTCCTCCCCTCGGAGCAGGCACCTTTTTCGGCAAAACCAGCGTATTAATGGATATGTTTAATGTGCCGAAACAGGCCTGGCTCTGTAAGGCTACACAAGGTGCCAGGTTCGAACGCGAGGCGCTGGGTCTGAGGCACCCAGCGAGCGCTGAAAATAGAGCTGTCCTGCCGGTTAATATCGCCGTGGTTTCATAGCTTATTGCGGTCCTCCAAACGTAGGAAAGAGAGGAATCGCTCGCACTCCCACCCGCCGGCACTTCCCGCGGAAGGGGCCGGGCGGCGGCGGCGGAAGCGGGGCCGGGGCTGATGGCGGCGCTGGCGCGGGGCCTGGTGAGCGAGAGGGAGGGCAGGGCAGGGG
>VWZD01010553.1:12877-59722 GCA_013396695.1 Sakesphorus luctuosus
CGCTGTGTCCCGGGGGTGTCCCTCAGGGCTGTCCCCCAGCAGTGTACCCTGGTGGTGTGTGTCCCCCAAGGGTGTCCCCAGCGAGTGTCCCCGGAGGGTGACCCCCGGCGTTGTCCCCAGGCGGTGCCAGCGGGGGTGTCCCCCGGCGGTGTCTGTCCCCCGGCGCTGTCCCCGGCGGTGTCCCCAGGGGGTGTCCCACGTGGGTGTCTGTGTCCCGGCGCTGTCCCCCGGCGGTGCCCCCAGGGGGTGTCCCCCGGCCGTGTCTGTGCCCAGGAGGTGTCCTGGTGTCCCCCGCAGTGTCTGTCCCCCGTGGGGGTCCCCCCGCAGTGTCCCCCGGGGCGCTCCCCTGCCCTCCCCGCGCCCCCGCAGCGGGTCGAGCGTTCCCCGCAGAGTTTGTGTTTGCAGAGGGGCTGCTGTGGGGATGGAGCGTGTGCAGGGAAAGGGACGGAGCTGGGAAGGGGCTGGAGCAGCAGGAGGGGCTGAGGGAGCTGGGGGGGCTCAGCTGGAGAAAAGCCGGCTCAGGGGGGACCTTCTGGCTCTGCAATCCCCACCAGGAGGGGGGAAATGGGGGGAATCGGGCTGTGCTCCAGAGAACAGGGACGGGAGGAGAGGGCATGGCCTCAGGCTGGGGCAGGGGAGGGGCAGGGGGGACACCAGGAGAAGTTTTTTCCCCAAAGGGTGATTAGACATTAGGATGGGCTGCCCAGGGAGGTGGTGGAGTCACCGTCCTGGGAGGTGTTTAAGGAAAGACTGGACATGCACTCAGTGCCATGGTCTAGTTGACATGATGTTGTTGGGTTATGAGTTGGACTCGATCATCTCAGAGGTCTTTTCCAACCTAATTCATTCTGTGATTCTGTCGTGTGAGGGTTTGGGGTCCTGGCTGGATCTGAAGACATGTGTCTCTCAGTGTGGGCTCCTCCAGGCTCAGTGTGTTCCCTGTGGAGGAGGTATTGCCCTTATTTGAGTTTCCTTTCTCCTTTCAGAGGTGTTGGATACCGAGGGTAGTGTAAAGATTCCCATTCCTGTGTGCCTGCAGGCTCTGGCACAGCTGCCCAGGGCAGTGGTGGAGTCACCACCGCTGGAAGTGTTCAAACACCAGGCAGATGTGGCACTTGTGGACATGGGTTAGTGGCAGACCCGGCAGTGCTGAGTTAATGGTTGGACTCGGTGATCTTACAGAGCTTTTCCAACCCTGCTCATTCAAGTTGGAAGAGTTTGTGTTCCTGTGGATGAGTGGATTTCTAATCTCTCCATTCTTTTCTTCTTTCCCATGCACTTCTGTGCATTCTTCCTTCTACTGGCCTTCAAAGTCTCTGCAGCAGAGTTCTTTTTGGCATACAGTCTAGAAAAGGGAATTTTGTACCTGGGTCTGCTCTTATGTCACCACACAAATACAGGGGTGGCCAGCACTGCCAAGTGGGGGCAGATTTTCCAGGATCAGGAAAGGCCTTTGACCAGAGGGCAATATCCACTTAGGAGATTAATCCACCAAGTTCTCAGAGCCAATAGCTCAGGGTGTGGTTTTCACCAGCATGGTGAGCCCTGTCCTTTCCACTCTCAAGGAGAAACCAGCCAAGCACAAACCTGCCCGAGAGCAGCTGAAATGGGGTGAGCCTGAGCTCCTGCTTCCTCCTCCCTCTCCTGCCCTTTCTCCACGCTTGTCCTTGCTCTGTTGCCTGCAAATGCCTCCTCCAGCAGTTTTCTTGGCCCCTGTGATTCAAATTCTGGAGCAGCAGAACAGTGGCAACATAAAAACAGCTTTGTAGAGTTTTAAAGCATTAACGAAGCAATGGCCAGCAGACAGGGAGGGGGAAGGCAGGCAGGAGGGGGGCAGGGAGTCAGTGGGGAAGCAGCGAGGCACCGGATGGGTTCAGCTGTCAGTGGAGCTGCTCCCCGAGGGCAGGGTGTGCCTTGGACACCTGTCAGTGGAGCTGCTCCCCGAGGGCAGGGTGTGCCTTGGACACCTGCTTCTGGAGGGGAAGGACTTGCCCTCCAGGCTTACCCATCCCTGGGCAGATCCTCATCCAGCTGCTGGTGGCATTCTTGTGGCAAAGTAAGCTGATTCAATTTTTCAGCCTGAGCAGACAGATTTCTCTTTTAAGGGGAGGACATGTAGCTTGTTGCTGTTTTGTGATCTGAAGTCCACTACACTTCAACTCAAACACTGCTCATCCCTGGCATTTCCCAACACCTGTTGCTGCCTTAGAATTTAGTGGTTGCCTACTTGTATGAAGGTCAATCTTCAAACTTCCGTGTCTCTTCTTTCTACTGGAAATAAGGAAAATTTATTTTTGTTGTCTGTCTTCAAGCCTTCTTTGGGGCTCCTGGTTTATGATAGAGGCTGAGGGAGCTGGGGGTGTTTAGCCTGGAGAAGAGGAGGCTCAGAGGTGACCTCAGCACTGTCTAGAACTGCCTGAAGGGAAGTTGTGGCCAGGTGGGGGTTGGTCTCTTCTCCCAGGCACTCAGCAATAGGACAAGGGGGCACGGGGGGCTCAAGCTCTGCCAGGGGAAATTGAAGTTGGAGATGAGGTAGAAATTCTTTGCAGAGAGAGTGCTCAGGGATTGGAATGGGCTGCCCAGAGAGGGGGTGGATTCCCCATCCCTGGAGGTTTTTCAAGTGAGCTTGGCCGTGGCACTGAGTGCCATGATGTGGTAAAGGGACTGGAGTTGGCCCAAGGGTTGGACTTGATGATCTGAGAGGTCTTTTCCAACCCAACTGATTCTATGATTCTGTGATTCTGTAGAGTCCTGATGATGGGCCAGACATTTCAGCTCTACTTGTTAATACTGCCATTAGGATGAGGCTAGGTTTTACCCAAGAGATCTTGATAAATAACTTATCTGCTACCTAAGTCTTTCCTAATGGTTGCTAAGAGGATTTAGAAGACCACAGTGATATTCTTCCCTCTCTATCATGACAAGGCAGCTGTCTGCAGACTTTTCCTGAGCAATCCTGGTCAGTTTAGGCTTGGTACTTTTTCTCTCAGCCAAGCAAAAGTATCACTTGTGATTTGAAAGAAGGATTGTGTTCTGCAAATAGAGATGCTGTCTTAGAGAAAATTCCTTAGCTGCTTCTATCCCCTGCTTTCTGCTGGTGTCTGTTTTATTACTGGGTTGTTTATCACGTCTCAGCTTTTAAGTGTGTGTTATGTTTATTTTATGTTTTCATATGTCTCTGTCTAGTTTTGTTGCTGTTGTGCTTTTCAACAGCTATAAACGCCAGGATGTTCAATCTGAGCCGTATTTCAACCTGAGCATGTTTTTCTTACTATTATAGAGAAAAAGCCTCAAAAAAGTTCTGTCAGATCCTTAGAATCTTGTAATAATTGTTGATAAAAAATGGTGACTTCCTTCTCACTGAAGTGTTTGGTAAACTGTTTATGTCAGAGCACTCAGTGCCGCGGCCAGTCTCAGTTTAAAAACCTCCAGGGATGGGGAATCCACCCCCTCTCTGGGCAGCCCATTCCAATCCCTCAGCACTCTCTCTGCAAAGAATTTCTACCTGCTCTCCAACTTCAATTTCCCCTGGCAGAGCTTGAGCCCCCCGTGCCCCCTTGTCCTATTGCTGAGTGCCTGGGAGGAGAGACCAACCCCCACCTGGCCACAACTTCCCTTCAGGCACTTCCAGACAGTGCTGAGGTCACCTCTCAGCCTCCTCTTCTCCAGCACAAACACCCCCAGCTCCCTCAGCCTCTCCCCACAGCACTTGTGCTCCACTCCCTTCTCCAGCCTCGTTGCTCTTCTCTGGCCCCGCTCCAGCCCCTCAATCTCTTGCCTCAACTCAGGGGCCCACAACTCAACACAACACTCAAGGTGTGGCCTCCCCAAGGCAGAGTCCAGGGGAAGGCTCACTGCCCTGGGCCTGCTGGCCACGCTACTTTGGATCCAGGCCAGGATGCCATTGGCCTTCTTGGCCACCTGGGCACACTCTCCTCATGTTGGATGCTTCAGTCTCTTAATCATCTTTGTGGCCATTTGAAAATGAAACCATTTTTATTAAAAAAAGGCATATGCAGTCTAATAATACATACATTATTTCCAGTGTCAATGCAGTGCATGTATGAAGGAGGCAAATATTGTACTTGAATATTGCAGAAAATGAAAGATGCAAAGAAAGTGCAAGCAAAGAAAACTCCCATCTCTTTTCCATATTACTGACATTTTCATAAGAAGAAAATAATTATCTTCACTGAAATTTATTGGGACAATATGTGCTTTTGCAATACTAAAATTCTTAGCCATGTCTGAGTAAAGTAAGGCAAAGATGCATAAAACTTTGAGTTGGATGAGGGTTTTTTGGAGCTCACTCTGTCAATCGAAGAGTGTTTCTTAAGCATTTGAATTTATCGTACAGACAGAAAAATTGCGGTGTGGTTTTGTGTGTAGGCAGCCCACCATTTCCTTCCACTCATCTGTTTCTGCCATCAAACTGGGGTTGGATACTTGTACTGGAAGGCAAAATATTTTTATAATCAAAATTTATGCTCCTGTCAAGCACAAGTTGGGAGCTGAGTCTGAGGATTGTTAGAATATCCTGAGCTGGAAGGGACCCACAAGGATCACTGAGTCCAACTCCTGGCCCTGCACAGACATCCCAACAATCCCACCCTGGCCCTCAGAGTGTTGTCCAAACCCTCCTGGAGCTCTGGCAGCCTTGGGGCTGTGCCCACTGCCCTGGGGATCCTGGTCAGTGCCCACCACCCTCTGAGGGAAGAACCTTTCCCTGAGATCCAACCTCCCCAACTCAGCTCCGTGTTGTTCTTGTTGTATGAATGAATAAAACCTGTGGAAGCCGAAGGACAGCTGAACTGGTTCTGCATATTTGGGTCCTTTTCTTCACTGCTGCTGTCCCTGTTGCAGAGCTGCCAGGCTGGAGTAACTCAGTGGACAGCAGGATGCAGTGGATTGCTCCAGACTGCCACAGTCCCGGGCCAGTGCAGACGGATGTTCTGCAGGATTTTCCAGGTGGGATATCAGAGCATGTTAAAGTGTGTAAAAAAACTGGAATGAGCTTAAATTCCTAAGAAAAAGTCAAGGTTTTTTAATAAAGAGTCTTCCAAAAGCAATGTCTTTGCTGTATTGCTGAAACATCAAGACAATTCTAGAACTCTCTGCTGCAAAAAGGGTGAACTCCCACTCTCTGTTACACATCTTCATTCCAGCTGTGTCTTTTCATAGATCAAAGTGATCTGTTGTGAGAAGATTAAGTGCAGAACTCCAAATGTAGGTGTCACTTTTCCAAAGCAGCTATTACAAGCCCATCACAGTTGCATGTAATTTCCAGCACCTTATTTTACAGAACACTTAATGTTATAGAACGTCTGCACTGTACAGTGGCCTTGGACTTCCTAGTACTGTTGGATGTTTAAATTGCTCAGCACAACATTTAGTGTTGTTACAGTGGGAGCTTTGCAGTTTGGCTTCCAGTTGGGTGACAGCAGGCATAGTGACAGGGTGTGTCTGTCCAGAGTAAATCTACTGGAGCATCATGTAATAGCAGTTAATGATAAAGGGGTTGTGCTGGTTTAAAGGTGAACCTGCAGGAGAAACGAACCCAACACAAAAGAGATTGTAAGCCAGAGTTATAATTTAATAACAATATTACAAGAAATGCAGTGACACAAAGAGAAATTGGGTTTAACCCCCAAACCCAGCAGTGTAACCCAGCCCCCTGGGGCACAAACACAGTGGGGTTTGGTGGCCCCTGTGCTGAGCCCCACGTGGTTCCCCCGAGTCCAAAGGAAAAGGAGGTGAAAAACCTGTTGGTGCAGATGATGGCACAGTCTGGTGAAGAGTGGTGGGCTCCTCCTGTCCAGGTTCTGCTCCTCCTCTGGATCCAGTGAGTGGTCCCAGAAGTCCCCAAAGCCCAAGATTGTCTCCCCTGAGGTGCAGGTGGGAGCCCCAGTGGGTCCCCCCAGGGCAGGGAGTTCCAGAGTGGGGGATGTGACTCTGGGAGTCAGGGAGGATTTTGGAATGGTTGCTGGCCCCTGAGCAGAGCTGAGCCCTCAGGTGGGTGTGGAGGTGCCAAGGAGTCCCTGCAGGGGAGTTCTCCCAGCTCCTCTGCCAGGCTTCTTTCCCAGCCAGCTGCCAGGCTGAGGGCTCAGCTGTGCCCTGGGCAGCTGCTGCCAATGGGCCATTGGGAAGAGTTGCTGGGCAATGGCCCAGAGGGTTTAGAATGCCCAGCTTTGGTCACACCCACACAGGGATAAACTGCTCCCACCTGCTGAATGAGGACAAGGGGTGAAAAACCTGTAGAGAAGGGGAATAGGTGCCAGCTCTCAGAACAGAATTAGAGTCTATCTCTTGGTGTTTCATTCCTGCATTCAGTGAAACACAAGGCAGTAATACAAGTCATATGCTGTGAAGTTACAGTGGTTGTAGTGGTAGCTTTTACCCTGTAATTTGTATTTTCTCAAGTCCTGTCTACAAAGACAAATAAATGGACTATAAAGTTGTAGATAAAAATTGCATAAAGTCTGTTTGTCTGCCAGATCAGGAAAAACAATTATTCTTTATTAAAAGACAAAACCATAACTAAAAGCAGTGTGAGAAAGTCAGAGCAGACAGCCTGTGGTTTTTGAGTGGAGTGTTCTGCCAGTCCGTCCCATCAGTACATCTGTGGAACACTGGAAGATGTGTGGTATGAAGCATGGACAGCCAGTTTGTTTGGAACAGTTATGATAATACATTTGTGGGGTTTGTGATATGAAGTTTTTCAGGATCAGCTGAAACTAATTGTCTTGGAAGGAAATGAAGAGTAATTGATGTAAAATGAAGTCAATTGTGTCTTAATTTTTTTCTTTTCTTTTATCATTTTTACTAGAGACACGAGCCTGGCCCCTTCCAGCTGTCTAAATTCTGTGGAGGACTGATTGAAGCCAATGGAGCCACCACACAGCAAAACAGATCCTTTTACAATACAAATAAGGTGAGAAGAGTTGGGTGTTTTTGTTGTTGGAGGGCACGTGTGCTGGGGGTTATACAGAGACAGGAGGCAAAACACTTCTCAGGACATGGAGGAGAGGCCTCAACCTTTCTCTAAGGTATTTTAGAATAGTGTGAGCAATGGGTCCAGGAATTTGAGAAGGGATGGAGAACTTGAGAAAATGAAGAGCTGGCATAGGAAGGTGCAGTTACAGTTGGGTTATCAGGGTGAAGGTTCCAGTGATAATCCCAAGGGCTTCCTTCCAATGAGGAAAGAAACCAGGTGAAGAGGAGGAGTTACTGGTGTGGGGGGCAGATGTTCCTTCCATACACAGTAGAAGTGACAGGATTTTTCCTGATTGTGTAGCTTGGCATTAATGTGTGATGACAGTTTTGCTATCTGCTAAACACTGGAAATTGTCATGCAGTCTACTAAGAACAGCTGATTATTGTGCAAGAATTTATATACTCTTCACCTGTACTATTTTGTTAATCTGTGGTCTATGTGTCTTGTACATTTATTGTCTTTTGTCTTGGCATAGAAGTTTTCTGGAGCATGAATCAGCCCCATGGGATTAGTTTAGCACTTAAATTAACATCCCTCAACTAATAAATATCCTGATTTGGGTTTTGTTAACCCACTGTGAAGAAAATGGCAAAATGGGATGCTTGCATGAGAAATGAGAGGACATAAGGAAGAAGAGAGTTGGGGATTAGTGGCTAAACCATCCATGAAAGCAGCAATCCCAGTTTGCTCTCTACCTAATAGTGTAGAGTCTACTCTGTGGTGTACTTTGCTGAATAGAGTGTATTTTGGTGGTGTAGAGTTAGAGATACATACTAAGAAGGATTTTAAATTGGTTATTTTGATATGGGTAGAAAAAATGAAGGAAAACAAGGAGATGTGTGCAAGTAAAGAACCCCTGGCTGCTCTTTGCCTTCAATTCTTAACTAGAGGTTTTCTGATTTTTAGTCAGATTTTCAGTGTTTTTCAGCTGGTGAGATAAACCAAATGTTTTGCAGACAGGGAGGTTGAAGCCTGTAAAAAGCTAAAGGTGTAATCCAGGCTCCCAGAGGTGGTGCATCCCCAAATCCCTGTGCCTGCCTGCACTGCTCTCTGATACCTGCACAGGCAGCATCTGTAGAGCAGGTCTGGGAGAGCAGATCCAACAAACCAGGAGTGGCCTGAAGGTCCTCAAGGCAGGACTCAAGACTTGCTTTTTTCATATTGGAAAGAGCTAAGGGAGGGGTACAAGGGTTGAAAGATGAATTGGGAAACTTCCTGGTTCAAATAGCCTTAGTGTAAGAAGCCAGGCAGGATTTATGACCAGAGAGGAAGCAGTTTAAAACAGTGTAGGTTTGGGGTGGGTTTTTGGGCTGCAACTTCATTATTTTGAATAGAGAAGTACTTACTCATCTTTGAAATGTGAACTTGACTGTGCATTCCTGGTGGGAAAGTGGTTTGGAATTAATGGTGAGCCCAAGATGTTGCAGTTTATATTTGGTGCCAAAATTAAGATTATTTGCTTTAAGCACTGCATTGAGCAGGAGAGGCAGCCTGAGGTGGGCTTGACATCCCTTGCAGTGTCTTGATGAGCTTGTTTTGAGTGAGTTATAAAAATATTTTTGAAGTTTTTTCTCTGTGTGTCATTGTTTAAGCCCAGCTGGCAAGTAAGCACCACAGAGCCACTCACCTGCTTCCCCCTCCTTCTTCCAGTGGTTCCTAGTTCTGGTTTTAGAGACGTTATAGGACTGTTCAGGTGCAGTTGGCTGCAGTCCTGGCATGGGCAGGGTGAGCTGTCCATCAGCTGAACCAAGCACTCCCTGCTTAAAGCCCCTCTCCATCTCCTGAACCAGTCCAGGCCAACTTTCAGAGGAATGAAGCAGGAATCATGACATTTCTTGGGAAAAAATGCTTACTGGCCAATCATTGTTCTAGTGATGAGCTAACAGTAGTTGAATTGAGGTGATTTTGGTTTTAACTTCCTCTGCATAGTGGAAAACCTGTACTGAGGGAAGCTTTGTAATGCACTTGTACAAGAGAGACCTGTAATGAAGTTCAGCCTGGATTCCGCAGAGGTTCAGTGTGATTCTGATTCCTGTGGAGGAGGTGAGGGTTGGTGTGGTGAGTTTGGTGTGGCAGTGGTTACTGGACACAGGTTCTGCTTGAGCAATTCCTGTCATTGTCTGGCTGGAGGGACATTATGGAGTTACAGTGGAAGGTCAGGAGTCAATTGTGGTGTAGAGGAGAGAATTGCATGGGATATTCTTGAAAAGGAGGTACTGAAAATAAGTTTAAATATTCCCATACATGGCAGTGGGCTCACTGGGTCCATGTGGAATGTTCCTTTGCAGCTGTTTTTGTTCTGAGTGGTGAGAGGGGACATGGTGAACAGTTTTCATACAATCATAGAATCGATCGGGTTGGAAAAGCCCTCTGAGATCATCAAGTCCAACCCTTGGGCCAACTCCAGTCCCTTTACCACATCATGGCACTCAGTGCCATGGCCAAGCTCAGCTGAAAAACCTCCAGGGATGGGGAATCCACCCCCTCTCTGGGCAGCCCATTCCAATGCCTGAGCACTCTCTCTGCAAAGAAGTTTTTTCTGCTCTCCAACTTCAATTTGCCCTGGCAGAGCTTGAGCCGCCCGTGCCCCCTTGTCCTATTGCTGAGTGCCTGGGAGAAGAGACCAACCCCCACCTGGCCACAACTTCCCTGATGTGGCACTTCCAGACAGTGCTGAGGTCACCTCTCAGCCTCCTCTTCTCCAGCACAAACACCCCCAGCTCCCTCAGCCTCTCCCCACAGCACTTGTGCTCCACTCCCTTCTCCAGCCTCGTTGCTCTTCTCTGGCCCCGCTCCAGCCCCTCAATCTCTTGCCTCAACTCAGGGGCCCACAACTCAACACAACACTCAAGGTGTGGCCTCCCCAAGGCAGAGGCCAGGGGAAGGCTCACTGCCCTGGGCCTGCTGGCCACGCTACTTTGGATCCAGGCCAGGATGCCATTGGCCTTCTTGGCCACCTGGGCACACTCTTGGCTCCTCTTGAGCTTCCTGCCCCTCAGTCCCCCCAGGTCCCTTTCTGCCTGGCTGCTCTCCAGCCACTCTGTGCCCAGCCTGGAGCGCTGCAGGGCTTGGGGTGGCCAAAGGGCAGGACCTGCACTTGGCCTTAACAATCAAAGAAGGGTCTGAGTATCACAAGAGGTTCTGGGCAGTGTGACACTGTCTTACTGGGCACTGACAGATGCTGAAATGGGGCTGAGTGTGTTTCTCTCTGGGCACTGGGCACAGAGGCTTCGAGCCATTAGCAGCCACCAAGGGACAGCACACAAATGCAAATTGTTTTATCCCCAAAATCACTATACTAGTGCTAGGAAGGCTACAGAGAATGATCAGAAATGGGAGAAGCTTTCTGTATGAGAATGGGCAATTTTAGGACCCTTCTAAACTAGAGGAATAGGCATGTGTATGATACTGGCCTATAACAATCAAAAGACTGAGAAGTGGAATAGGAAATGGTTGTTTGAAGATTCCTACAGGAAAATTGGGAGCATCCAGTGAAATTAATCATAAAATAGTTTGGGTTGGAAGAGACCTTTAAAGGTCATTAGTCGAAGTGACAAGGTTGGATTTAAAAAAGGCACAAGATTTTTTTTTGCATCATTGAACCATGAAACTCAGTGAACCACAACTTTGTGTTATGGAGGTTAAACAATTTCAAACACTGGGGTACTGAAGATACATCCAATTGAAGCTGCCAAGGATGACTGGATACATACAGTGCAGGAATATCTGTCAAAATCTGGACAGGTACACCCCAGGAAGCTGGAGTGTGTGTGTGTGCTGTGTTTCTGTGCTTCCCTGTCTTCTCCATGTATCTGCTCCCGGTCCTTGCTGGAGTTGGCATCCTGGTCTCATTGTTCTGGCCATGTATGGCAGCCTTGGTGTTGCTAAACTGCTTCCCTGCTAAAAAAATCCATAGTATGGTGATGAGTTAGGAGGAAATATTTAGGGTAAAATGCCAGCAACTTGAAACAGTTTAACATTTCTTTGGTCAGGGAACTTTCTCAGGTTCTAATGGCTCTCAGCTGTATTTCCTCAAGTACAAGAATTTATGTGCAACAGATGGGTTAAAAGTAGAGTAACCTGTTGATAGCAAATGCCTATACTGCAGGGTTAATTGCTGGAAATGATTTGGATAATTCCTGATGGCTGATTGCTGCTGCCAGGATGCTCAGGGGTGGAATGCCATGGAATGTTCTTACCAGTTGTGCCGATCTGGGCTGGGGTAGAGTTAATTTTCTTCCCAGTACCTGGTATGAGCTCAGTTTGGATTTGTGCTGGAAACAGTCCTGATGGCACAGGGATGCTTTAGCTCCTGTTGAGAAGAGCTGGCACAGAGTTGAGGCCTTTTCTGCTCCTCACCCCACCAGGGGAGTGTCTGGGGTGTACAAGGAGTTGAGGGGACACACTCATGGCAGGGACATTCCAGACTCTGTGGCATCATTCTCCCACACGAAGCTGTGGGGAGAAGGAGGAAGGGGAGATGTTTGGAGTGATGGTGTTTGCCTTCTCAGGTCACTGTTCCTGTGTTAGAGCCCAGCTGTGCTGGCTTGGCTGAACCTGCCACAGGGAGTGGGGAATGAATTCCTTGTCTGGCTTTGCTTGTGTGTGGAGTTTTTGATTTACTAATTAAACTGCCTTTATCTCAACACATGAGTTTTCTCACTTTTACCCTCTGATTCTCCTCCCCATCCCAGCTGCCCCCTGGGGTTAAGCCACACCATCAGCCCAGTGGTGTTTGAGGTGTATGGTTGTTCTGGAAGAGAACATTTGTCCTTGTGTTTGCAGACACTGCAAAGCACTGGGAACTAAAACTGACCTGATCTGGGTTTTCTGCAAGTACAACACAGATGAACTGTAAGGGGAATAACAGAGGGGTCAGACAGCTTCATTGGTTTTAAAATGGAGCTGCCTGGTTTCTATAATGTGTAATTACTCTAGAATATGATATATCTGTGAGAGGAAGAAAGGGAACGGGAAAGGTTAGCTCTATTTACTCTGTTTCTGTGATTTGTTTGATTTTATCTGCAAAAGACTTAAACCCAAGCTAAAACACAGACCTAGAAAGGACTTAAGCTCTGCCAGGGGAAATTGAAGTTGGAGATGAGAAAAAACTTCTTTGCAGAGAGAGTGCTCAGGCATTGGAATGGGCTGCCCAGAGAGGGGGTGGATTCCCCATCCCTGGAGGTTTTTAAGGTGAGCTTGGCCGTGGCACTGAGTGCCATGATGTGGTAAAGGGACTGGAGTTGGCCCAAGGGTTGGACTTGATGATCTCGGAGGTCTTTTCCAACCCAGTCAATTCTATGATTCTATATGGGAGTCTAGGATAGGAGCCATATTTTGGAAAACAGGTTTCTCTACAAACTGTTTGAAGCTGAGCTTCCAATGGGATGTTTTTATCACAATGGTTATGCAGTGTTTGCATTCATAAACAGAAGAATGTCACGTAGGAAAACCAGGGTAATATTTTCAGAGAAGACCTAAATATGTGTTTATTTTGTTGAACAAAGAAAGTAAACAAAAATCCTAAAATTCTCTGTTAGATTTGTAGCTTTTCTAACTAAAATGATTTGTCAGATTTAATTGCTGAGACTGAAATATGTGCTATTTCAATTTTACAGCATCTTTCTGCAAAAGATTCCGTGCAGTCATCTGAAGAGAAAGTGGGTCCTTTCACAAGGATAATAGAAGCAATGGGGTTCACAGGACCACTCAAGTACAGCAGATGGGTAAAGCAGTCATTTCATAATTCCTTTGGTTATTTGATAGTTCTAAAAAGCAAACAAAAAACCCCCCACAATTTTTTCTTATGATAGGAACAGTAATGAAAAATCTGGAATTATTACCCATGTAAATACCTGTTTTCTGATGCAAGGAACAGTAATCCATAGCTTGAACCTCCCTTGGTCTGTGCACTGCCATCATTGACATACACACTAATTTGATCTGTATGGTCTAAAGCCTTCCTGCATTTCTTCAGATATCCGAGTTTTTCACTTCACTTGTGCACCAAAACCCACAGTAACAGGCTTGCTATGCCATGCAAACACCCACACAGCCCACCATCTGGTCCCTAATAATGACCAATGGCAGTTGCATGGGGAGAATTCAATTACAGGTAAAGCACATTGTGACACTTGTCTCATGTGCTCCTCCAGCCTCCACCAGGGTCTGTTTTGGTACTTCCTGAATGAAAACAGACAGTTTAGTGTAGTATTTATTGATGGATTTGCCTTCTATACATCAGTCCAGTTGCACTTGGAACTCTTGTTTGTAGCACCCATAGCATTCAGTATCAGGGAGTTCCACAGCCTGAGGCACCACGAGGGGAAGAAGCACAGTTGGTTTTAGTTGGTGCCTTTTCATTGTGTAGTTTAAAAAGGGTGGTTATTCTTTCCTCAGAGCTCCTATTCACATTCTGCCTTCCACTGATGATTTTATAGACCTGTATATTGTATAATATCTTAGTCTTTCTCTGCAGTGAGAGGGATGAGAGTAACTTGTTTCTTTTTTTTGAGTCTCTTTCATGTTTTGATTTTTGTTGCCCTTCTCTGAGCCTCTTCCAGGGCTCTGTATTTCTGGGGCAGGAGTGTCTCCCAGGCAGTCAGCAGTAAGACATGGTGTGTTGCACTGCTCAGTGCAACTAAGGCAGTCACAAATAGGTCCTTCTCTTTATCCTTTTCTTTTGAAATAGCCCTTTTGTAAAACAGTTGTTAACATTGACTAAATGAGAGCAGTTCTGCAAGACACACCTTCAGTTCCTTATGCAGAAGGAAGATGAAATGGACAATTTCTTTTCTGTGAACTAGGAGATAGTGTAAAAAGAGTGAGAGGAAAAGGCAACTTGAAGGAAGGGCTGAGCCCCATTGTATTGGAATGAAAAAATAAGTTCTTTGAATTAAAATAAAAATATTAAAAATGTTAAGGTGCTTTGAATATCTGCAAGACAGAGTGCACCTCCTCTGAGACTGGTCTGAAACTTGCTGATTGCATCTCACTCCTCAGAAAGTGTGAAGCAAAGACAGCTGACCTGTAGGAGCCTTGGGCATTGTGGTTAAAATCAGTTGCTTTAATCAGGTGATGTTAAACCTCACCAGAGTGTAGTTTCTCTCCCATGTGCTTGTGTACATACTGTTGTAATAAAGATGCTTATTAGCTCTAAGTGTTGATTCAGAGTTCTGCTTAATTGCTGCTCTTTACTGCTTTTGGCTGGGGAACTTGAGTTGGGAGAGAGTTATTTTGTGGTTAGGGCCCCAGAGACCTGAGTTCATTTTTGGCCTTGCCATTGCTCTCTAGGAGATTTTGGGGAAGTTTCTTCGTATTTCTCTGCTTTTTTCCATTTTCTTCTCCCTTCCCCCATACCTCTTCTACACCCTAAAACTTCCATGATTAAATTTCATTGGTTTCTCCTTTGTTGCCTGCCTTATTTAAGGGCAGGATTGTGGGGACTGTTCTTTGCAGTATGTTTTTAATGTCTCGTGATGCCTGCTCTGGGGCAGTGACTCTCACCAGGGACTCTCTGCTCCCAGGCCAGGCAGTGTTTCCTTTTAAAGGCAAATCTTCAGAACTCCTGTAAGCAGTGTAAATTATTTTACTTCAAGAAGTTTAGAAGTAGGTTTGATTTTTGACAGAAGCCTGAGATTACTGAATAAGAAAAATAATGGGCTCCTGTGTTTCCTGAGCAATCAGTTGCAACTTCTTTATTTTCCTTTTGGCTGGAGGGCACACAAATAATTACTTTGGTGATTTGAACTGCCATTTAACAGGCAGGGCACTCATCCCTGTAATACAGTGAGTACTGAGAGCATCTCTAGTATATGTCCCTAAAAATAAAAAACAAATAAACCAAACCAAAGCAACTCAAACCCAACACCACTTCCTGGCTTAGGAAGGGGAGTGGGCTGTGAAGTTTTCATTTTTTAAAAATTTTTCTTCCCCTGATGTTAGCAGACAGGAATGGCTGACAGCTCTTTAAGATCTTTGTTATTAGTTATTGTGATCTTTGCAGTTTCAGCACGTGTATCTGTGTTTTAGATGATGCACTGGACGTGTTTTGGGTGCAGTGGCAGGCCAGAAACAAAATGAGAAGTGCCAAAGCACCTGGGAATACCTCATGTCATTCATCATTAGGGATTCCTCTCTCACTTGTGAGGCTTAGTCAGTCAAATTTCATTTTTCTAGGGGAGAAAAAGCTATTTTTAGGCCATGTCTGGTGTGAGACTTCTTTAATATTTAAAACTTAAATGATACAAAACATTCTCAGTGGTGTACATCGATTAGAGTTATTGGAGGAAACCAGAAATTGTGAATTGTCTTTGGGGTCTCTGTAAGGAAAGCCACCTGATTTATTTTTCTGTTGTTATATCAAGTATTGTATCAAACTAGATTTGGAAGGATATTCAAGAAGCCATTTAATAACTTTTTTTCCTCAAGGCAAGATTAATTATATTTCTGCCATTACTGGCAGATATAATAGTTTAATGTGCTCCTTCTCAAGCGATTGTGGTTATGCAGAGAAGTGTTTTCAGCCGATGGCAGTGCCTGTGACAAGCCCAGCAGTGCTGAGCAGCTCTCAGGAATGAGTGAGTGCTCCAAGTGTTGCCCCTCTCTCGCTGCAGAAGGTGAAGGTGGCGGCGCTGCGCATGTACACCTGCTGCGTGGAGAAAACAGACTACGAGGAGTTCTTCACCAGTAAGTCATGGACTGAGGGCACTGGGCAGCTGCCCTGGGGAGGCAGCTTAGGGTGCAATTGTGGCATCAGGTGTATTGATACCAATGAATATGGCAACAAAAAGAACTGTGGTAGTTTGATCCAGGCTTTTTCCTGGTAACCAGATGTAACTAGAGAGGGGCTTGTCTCCCAGGTATTCCTCATCCATTCTTTCCCCTCCCACAGGACAAAGAAGGATATGAGACAGGAAATAGGAAGTTTAGGCTCTCTTCAGTTTCCAGGGAGGGTGGAGTGCAGGGAGTTCTCTGCTGCTCTCAGTCCTTAATCAGAGCCATGCAGAAGATCGGAGAAAGGACGTGAGTGAGACCTCCATGTGAGAGAAGGGGCTGGCTTTCTTCTAAGAGTGGTTGGTGGGATTGTGTTGTACTGGTTTATCTGGTGGGTGGGTGAGGGTGTTTTTGTACCCATTATTTTTCATTTTGTCTCTTTTTTGCCCCTGGTTTTCCCCTTTTTCCCTTTTCCCTTTCCCTATTGTGGGTACAAATGGTATACATATAATTGTGGGCATTTAGAGAATATACATATATATACACTGACTTGGCTCAGTTTCTTTCAAGTTTTGTTTTTCCCCTTTCCTTTTCCCTGCTTTGAGGAGCGGGGGAAGAGAAGAGGGGCAGGGGGGCAGCTTGGACTGGGAGGCCAGGACGAAACCAAGACAAGTTTCAGACCCCACCAGCACGTGGCCAGCTGGGAGCAACCTGTGCTGCAGCATTCCCTTGAGCTCTGCAGGGATGAGGGCAGACTCTGGAGTCTGGCACTGTTACATGGTGCCTGCTGCAGTGGGGAACAGGCACAGGGGCAGGACAGGTGAAAGTCAGAATATCCTGGACTTGGAAGGATATTGCCTTTTTTATTACCAGGTAGAACATGAAGTGTGAATCTAGATATCTTTCCGCTTTTTACACTGGACAGATGGTCTCTGTGTCCTACACTGTGCCATCCCCAGTGTAACTGGGATGCTGCCATGAGAACCATCCCCAGCCACTGATGCACAGTTTTTTATGGTACAAGGTCAGTTAGATTACAGGGTCCTGCCTATCTCTGTCCCTCATGGCTGGGCCAGGGTTGGCTACAACTTAGAGACTTTTTACTTTTATACTGACAATGACCAGGACACATCTCTTGCCTGGGTAGAGAGTACGACAGGAACAGAGACACAAGTCCCTGCTGTACGTATATAGGTATAATATTGGCTTGGATTGGGATGGTTTTTCCATGTTGTACACAGTCTTTTAGCTAAAAGTCTGTTGCTGCTTTGAGCTTTGTCAAATCTGGCTGATGAAGGGGCAAGACTTTTTTTGAGACTTACATAAGTTTCAGTAATATTTTTTTCTTCTGTGCCTTAGTTCCTGTGTCAGTGTGATTTAGTTGTGAGTAAACCCATTACCTGGATCTGGCCTGTCACGTGGATTCCTGAGCTACCAAGTGCCTTCTTACAGCACAGGCTGGGCTGCTGCCTCTTGAGAGATCAGCTGAAGGGGCATCTTCATCTAGTGCAGAGTTTATGAGGATGGTTTGTTACAGGGTGTTGCTACTGCAAGATTTTCCAGTGGTTTCCAGGAGGTTTTCCAAACCTATGATGTGGTTTCAGTGGTTGCAGGAGTGAGAGGACTCTGTGAGCAGTAGGATTCACCACTAGATCAAAAAACTGAGAGCCTCCTTTTCCCTGTGCACACCCCTCTCCCCAGCTGTGTGCCCTCCCAGGCTTGCTCAGATAAGTTCTCTTCTGTTTGTGATATTTGCCTCTCAGACAGGGGCTTTGCTGTTTTTAACTGGTGTTTCACTAACTCTCTTTAATTGTGCAAAGATATATAAATGTTGCCCCAGATTAAAATTTAAAGGACTATCAAAGCATGTCTGTCATAAATATACTGGCACTGAATTTCAGGCTCAACACTGAGTAAAATAACTTCAGTTGTGTTTTTGATGTTGTCCTACTGTTTCAAAAAGAACACCTGTATTTTAAAGGGTAACATATATTTGCATTGACTTGAGACAGTTGCTGCCTAAGGACAGTTTGCTGGGATTGATGGAATGCAAAATGCACCCATTGGAGGTGTAAGAACACCTGTGGTGCTGGAGTCAGTGCTTGTGATTCCAAAGAAATTGTTGTTTTCCTATAAAAACACATATAAGAGGTTTCTTTTTCTTCTGCCTGCTTACAACTGCAGCTGTTTGGGGGATTAGGTCTAAAATCTAACAGGCTTGTGATGCATGTTTGAAAAGTAGTTCCCCTAAAACACAGGCTGTGTGAGGTGGAAGCTTTTAAAGTGATTTTGCCATGGAGAAGCTTTAAGCTGTGGTTCCATGGCCAGCTAAGTCAAAGCAGGGAAAAGGCTCAGTTCTCCATCTTCCTATGCCTGTGTCCTGGACTGGACAATTATGTCCTTGGTGAACTGTTTAGGTCACCCACTTTACTGACATCCTGCTTTGCTGTGTTAGTGATTAATGTGGCACATGGAAGGGGCTGGTGGAGAGCAGGTGTGGTGTGAAGCTCTTGCTGAGGAGTCCATGATTGAGAGGGGAACCTGGCATGGAATAAGATATCCAGACAGCTTTCAGTGAGTTCACCATGTCTTCATCAAACTGGAGCTGTTTTTTTTCCTTTTTAGCCCAAAGATGGACATTGCTTAAGGCCATTGCTCCCTCCTGAAGGAGCAGCCTGGGGCATGAGTAGGGACAGAAGCAGGTAACTCGGCACTCTGTGCCCTGGTGCTGCAGCAAGCCCAGGGGTGCCTGAGCCCGTGGTGTGGGTGCTGCACCCCCTCCTGATGCCATGCTTGGCTGGAGAGCCCTGAGGGCAGGATGGTGCTGCCTGAGCCACCGCCTGTGCTGTGTTTATGCTCTGCTGGCTCTAGTTGCAGGGTGTTGATATCCAAGTGAACTGCACAGAGTCAGCTCTGCTCTCTGGAGAGCTTATTAGCTCTTTTTCTGCCATGTGTGAGCACTGTTAACCTGCTGAGCTGACCTTGGAAACCTGCAGCCATCCATGTGTGAAACCACTCCTGGGCTCGTTAACCCTGAGTGAGCAGAGCCAGTTCTTCACAGAGCCTTCTTCAGTGTTCCTCGACATGCTTTTGTGGTGTGGTTGTGTTGTGGCAGGAATAGCAGCTGCACTGTGACCTTATGGAACTTGGACTGGTGTGTGGAATTTGTCAGAATTTGACAGAGGTGATAGTGTGAAGAGTGAATAGTGTGAGGACTAGGACAGTCTTATGGGTGTCTCTTTCTATCTCACTGTATTTCTGCTGATGCCCAGTGGGATTTCTGAGACTTTCTGTGGCACAGGGGGAGTCCTGTGAGCTTCCTGTCTCTGTATGTGCCTTAGAGCAGCAGTTCCCAGAGTACAGACTATGGATATGCAAGTCATCAGGCTGGTGTAGAATATAAAGGGGGTGTTTTAATTGAGACTCTCCAGTATTACACTGCACTAAATTTTATTATACCTGCCATTGTGTTGTCTCTTGGTTTTGGATCATTCACTGACAAAACTTTGGGAACTCTGCTTTAGAGCCTGTATCCCAAATGTCTGTACTGTGCTGCTTATGTGGAAAGTGGAGCTGTTTTAGGACTTCAGCTGTTTCTTGTTTAAAGGAGAAGAGAGAAGCAGTAGAGGGAATAGCAAAGTTCCTGGTGCCAGGCTTGACACAGAGCTTGGAGGAAGCAGCCTGTGAGGAGAGAGCTTCATGCCTGACCTCAGGTTTGGAAGGTCAGAAGAACTTTTAGGATCAGGCAGGTGGTAGTCAAAGCTGAGCTGGAGTTTGGCTGATGAACATGAACTGTAGGGTTACCTTGAATTCATCTCCAGCTATTAATACTGTTAATTGCTCTCCTGTCAGGCAGCTGCAGCAACAGAGACCTGGCCCTCCCAAAACAGCCTTTTGATGGTTCCTAGTGGGGCTCAAAGCAGCTCCAGAGGGCTGAAGATTAGAGGACTCTGGGTCCTTGTGTCTCCCATGGCCTGTCAGGTGCCTTCCAGGCACGTGGTTCTGCCTGTCACACTCAGGGGAACACTGACACAGGGCACCTGTTCTTCTGCAGAACGTGGGGATGTTATCCCAGAATGTCCTTCCTAAAATTGTGGGAGTGGCAAAGATGGTCTGTCATGAAAAAGTCCATGGTCAGGTTTTGCATCCCTTACCCAATGAATTTTAAGTGCAGGGCATGAGTGCAGGAAAATGTGTGTCCTCATAGGAGCATTCATGTCTCTTACAGTACCAGAGGTGTGACTGACTAGGATGTGCTCTGTGCACAGGACAGGTTTATTCCCCAGCTGTTACCACAGTCATTTCATAGGTAGCTGTACCAGCAGACATTTTTTCTCTATCTAGTTGTATTCTGAGAGCAATAATTCTTTTTTCATTGTAGGATGGAGCTTTCTCCCCAGTTAGTTTCCCAGAGTAAGGTGTTCCAACCCCCTAAATTTTAGAATTTTGTTCTTTTTACAAGGCTGATAGCTGAGGGCAAGATTGTTGCTTTAAAGGAGTCACTCCTCCTTCAAATTTACCATGCAGACAGTCCTAATATAGAAGTTAAAAATTTATTTATAAAAATAGAATTGCAACACTTGGAAAGTTAGAGAAAAAATTCTTCCCTCCTGGGTACTGAATAGGTCTTTAAAAACTTTCCATGTTTCCAGGAGTAGAGGTGTGAGCTTTGCTTTCCACTGCAGAGTGATTTCTGTGGTGGGGGACTGATCCATGGGAACTCCTCCTTGAGAACCCTCTGTCTGAACTGGGTGTTTGACTCTTGCCTCTGGAGCTTCCATTTACTGGACTGGTTTGGTTAATGCAGGCATTGTGTGCTCCTGCCCTAGTTAGAGATGCCTTGGTGGGGCTTTTGGTCAAAGGAGTCATTTCTAGGCACAGGAACTATTTCTAATAGGAATGAGAGAGCCAAAAGGGGAGAAGGGTGAGGGAGACTTGTGTTTAATCTCCAAACACAGACTGTTAGTGTCTTTGTACTGTCTTAGAGGTGATGTATGGGCACTGATGCTGAAGCTTGGCACCTCCTAGGACTGATGGAGTCATCTCTCTGGGGAGGGAGGAATAGTCATGATTTGTTTGGTTCTTCTGGTGGTTGCCTGACTGGAATTGGCAAATAAAAAGAAAGAAGCTGTGAATTTTTGCTTCATGATCCAGGTGAATCTCATCAGCAATACTTGAGAGGCAGGAAGTACAGGAGTCAGGAAGGAATATGTTAAACACAGGGAAGATAAGGGTGACTTCCTTGGGGCCCATCTGACTGGAGACTGTTTCTGAATGCTCTCTGGCCTTCTTCCAGCTGGGTTTGAGCAGCCCCAAGACAAGGCCAAGGCCACTGTGTCAGATCCCTCTCCTTAGGCACTTCCCTTAAAAACTTCTCCGGGAAGCAGATGTAGAGGTGAGTGCCTGGGAGGAAGGTTTAGAAGCGACAGGAACTGAAGGACTTTGGGTGCACAGAACCCACAGGTCCATTGTTTTCAAGCATGAGGAAGAGGAATATGGTTTCTGTGCTACGGGTACCTGGAGATCCATGGTGTGAACACACACAGGGACCAGCCAGCTCTTGGAGTAGAGCTACACCTGCAGACAGGAGGCTGTTCTGTGGGTGGTGAATAATCCAAGTGTAGCCTGGCAAGCACACTCAGAGTGCTGTGGGCTGTGCAGGCAGGGAGTCAGGCAGGGCAGATTTGCTGCTTTACAGAGTTACTCTGACAGTGGAATCAGAGCAGAAACACAGAATTCTGTCCCTGGCATGGGAAGGAGTGTAGGAATAGAGCAAAACATAGTTCAGGAAGGACATTGAGGGGCTGGAGCGGGGCCAGAGAAGAGCAACGAGGCTGGAGAAGGGAGTGGAGCACAAGTGCTGTGGGGAGAGGCTGAGGGAGCTGGGGGTGTTTGTGCTGGAGAAGAGGAGGCTGAGAGGTGACCTCAGCACTGTCTGGAAGTGCCACATCAGGGAAGTTGTGGCCANTGTGATGCCTCCCTGTTACTGCTGCTGTGGGACTTTCCAGCCTAGAAGCCACATGTTTGTCTCCTCCATTTTTTAATTTTTCCCTCCTGTAAATGTTACCCTAGTGAGCCCCAAACACCTGAAGTCTTCTGGAATCTACAGCATCCTGTGGCTGCAGGTTTTAGAGTTTGAGCATAAACATGACAGTAAATGATGTTTCTTCCAGTATGTTATTACTGAAAATAAATTATTATTATTACTACTAATAATACTTATTATTGTAATTACTACTACTGAAAGTTATTACTGAAAATAAATTAGCAAAGTACATTCAGATTTTTGTGTAGTGAATTTCTGTTAGGGACAAAATGTGATGAAGTTCATATTAAGTTTTGGTTTTGTGTTTTTCCCCCTCTCATCAAGGGTGCCAAATGCCTGATACCTTGAATTCATGGTTTCTAGTAGCCCAGCTTCATGTCTGGTAAGTGAAAAGCAAAATAGTAATGTAATTATTTTCAGGTAATAGAGTGATACGTACCTTAATGTGAGGAAAAGTAGGCTCTGTGATTGTTGATAATAGAGGTTATATTCATTTTCCTGCTGACTGAATTGCAGCAGTTTTCTGCTGAAGAACAAAAAGTCCCATACATCTCAGAATTCCTCACTAATGGAGTGATCTTTGCCATGAGTTTTCTAAAGGCCTTCTCAGGCTATGTGGAAAAATCTTACTTGGGTGTTTTAGGAAAAGTTTAAAGTTATGTAAAAGTCATTTAAATGGGGAGAATTTGTGGTGATGAGAAGCATTTAACAAATTATAGCACTGGCATTCATTCTTGCACCTCTGAAAGGCACATGCAGGGGGGGGAATGCCAGCTTGGCTGCATGTAAAAGTATTTAACACCTTAAACACGAAGGGGTTTTTTTCCCTTTTTCATTTGTGAAAATAGTAGCCAAAAAAATCAGGTTTTCATCTAGCATTACATCCTTGTAAAGGTCAGGGGATGCACAGGGGAGTACAGTCATTTTTGTGAGTGCCAGATCTGTCAGGGAGCTGAAGTCCATGGGCTTGGGGCTCAGCTGTCAAAGGCTGAAAGGAAGTTTATACTGAAATAGCTGCACTTAAGGCCCCTTATTTCCTTGGCTCCTCTTTTTCCTCTTCCCTCCTTTTAATTCCCTCAATGTATTGAAAGATGGGGCAGCTCATTATACTGAAGAGTGAATAAATCAGCAGAACCATTGAAATTATAATCAGTTAATTAAATCAGTGGAATCAAGGAAGGAAGACCCTTGATATTTGCAGTTTATATTTTCTACTGTTCCCTGTAGGCAAAAAGGCATTAAAAATTAATTGATAAGCTAATAATTCATATAGGTATTTGGAACACTAGTGCAATAAATATTAAAAAGCAAACTGTGTCTAGAGAAAACCAAAAGGAGCTAAAAAGAATCTGCAAAGAATACACTTTATTTCACATCATCTTTTTTTCTCATTGACAGGAAAATACATCCTTTGATTGTTACACAGCATGAAATTCAAGATTAATAATAAAAATAAACAAAGGGACTATGATAGAGATGAAACTGGTATAGGATGGGCTCATATTTCTCAGCTCAAAGGTACATGGGCTGCTTTTGAAGAAGGCCAAGTGTTGTCATGCTTTGAGCTGGTGGTGTTAAGGAGAGATTTACTGAGGAGAACTGAAGTTCTGCTGTGTGTAAGATGTGGTGGGCAGGTGGACAGCAGTGTCCTACACAGGCAGGAAGGAACCAAATCCCTCTGCCTCGTGTGACAGCAGTGAAAATTTGAGTGTGGAGTAGCACTAAAGGTTCATTTTTGTGGGGTATGTGAGATTGCTTCCTCTGTGTTGCTGGCAGCTCGACCTAAGAGAGCACTGCCATTCTGGACCACAAATGGCAGATCCATTGTGATATTCCAGGCCACAGGAAGCCTGGGACAGGCCTACTCACTCCTGGGTCACTGGGAATTGCTGCAGGCTTAGCTTGGGGTGAGCTCAGGGCCCAGCATCCTCCACGACATCATTTGCTTTCCCAGGCAGGTTTATTGCCGTATTCTCTGAGAGTCTCTTTCTTTAAGCAGTTTGACCTCAATGAAGTGGGAGCACAACATTATTGCTTCTGTAGGCTCTGCCAAGGTCCAGGACATCCCACCCCTGCCCAAAGACTCCAGCCCTCTGTCTCTTCTGCTGGACCATTTGCCTCAGAGACTTCATGACCTGCCACAGAGATTTTGATCTCCATCTGCTCCTGCTCCCCCTTGCAGAGCAGTCTGTGTCACTCTCTGCTGTACTCACTTCTTCCCTCTTATTCAGGGTTTTAGTTTCAACTGATTTTCAGTGTCTTCTGGAGTCAGAGAAGGTGAGACTTTTTCCTAGTTTGGTGGACTTTGCCTCCTTACTTGCTGTTGTCATTTCCCAGCCTGTTCTAGTCAACTTTTCTGTGCTTTTTGGATCCCAGCTTTCACAGATTTAAGGTCCTTGTCAGGACATAACTTCTTATGTTACAGATTCCTGGGGGTCCTTTTGAATCTCTGGCTCTTATTTCTTCTTATCTGTGGATAGGATTTTTCTACTTACCTCCAATCAGAAAGGGAGGAATTCGGATTCTCGTGTTTAGCCTCTGCTTTTGCAAACTTGTTTCGAGATAATGCTCCTTTAGAAACCCTCCAGTGCCTTCCAAGGCAGTGCTAAAATCATGCTTTAAAAAAACCAACCATCAGTATTATTTACAAAACCAACCTGTCATTATGCTTTCCTAAATGTCATGTTTTCATAGCCTGTTTCTGTTTCTTCACACCTTTGATGTCAGGAGGACTCTGTGCTTTATTTTTAGAAGTCCAGACCTTTAGAAAATCTCAAGCTGTTCATCTGCCCTGCTGGGTTTGCATTTTCCCGTGCAGTTGCAGTGGGAGTGGGGTATTGGCTGAGGCCAGAGCTGTTACCAAACTGCCAAAGAAATTACTGTGTCACTGCTGAGAAATGTCTTGGTTCAACAGTTACCATGTAGATACCTAGAGCTCCTTTCATAATTTCACCTGACCAAGTATGGTGACATCTCTGCCAGGTCCTGCCCTTTGGCCACCCCAAGCCCTGCAGTGCTCCAGGCTGGGCACAGAGTGGCTGGAGAGCAGCCAGGCAGAAAGGGACCTGCGGGGACTGAGGGACAGGAAGCTCAAGAGGAGCCAAGAGTGTGCCCAGGTGGCCAAGAAGGCCAATGGGCTCCTGGCCTGGATCCAAAGTAGCGTGGCCAGCAGGCCCAGGGCAGTGAGCCTTCCCCTGGCCTCTGCCTTGGGGAGGCCACACCTTGAGTGTTGTGTTGAGTTCTGGGCCCCTGAGTTGAGGCAAGAGATTGAGGGGCTGGAGCGGGGCCAGAGAAGAGCAACGAGGCTGGAGAAGGGAGTGGAGCACAAGTGCTGTGGGGAGAGGCTGAGGGAGCTGGGGGTGTTTGTGCTGGAGAAGAGGAGGCTGAGAGGTGACCTCAGCACTGTCTGGAAGTGCCACATCAGGGAAGTTGTGGCCAGGTGGGGGTTGGTCTCTTCTCCCAGGCACTCAGCAATAGGACAAGGGGGCACGGGGGGCTCAAGCTCTGCCAAGGGAAATTGGAGATCAGAAAAAAACTTTTTTGCAGAGAGAGTGCTCAGGCATTGGAATGGGCTGCCCAGAGAGGGGGTGGATTTCCCGTCCCTGGAGGTTTCTAAAGTGAGCTTGGCCGTGGCACTGAGTGCCATGATCTGGTAAAGGGACTGGAGTTGGCCCAAGGGTTGGACTTGATGATCTCGGAGGTCTTTTCCAACCCAATCGATATTATGATTCTGTGATTCTATTCAGGATCAAAATAGAGTGCTGCTACAGTTCTTTCTCTGAAAGGATCAGAGACTTGTTGCAAAAGTTCATCCAAGCATTGTTTTCCATAAGGAAATCTGCACTTGAGAAAGTTTTGCTGAGCTTGAGGAAGTCAGAGGAGAACCAGAACCACCAACTACGCAGAAAACAATTCCTGCAGGAAAAGATTTCTCTGATTTGTGTAGAGAAGACTGAGGTCACTGTAATTCTGTGAAATGTGCTGCTTCGGAGGAAAGGGAGGAGACTCTCTGTTTCATGGTAGAGGGTTTTAATTGCATCAGAACAGTTTTGCTTGAGAGAGATTTTAGGAATGCATTTCTTGGAATGTCTCAGGCATTTAGCTGATCCTCCTTAGCCTGAGGTCATGGGCTCCAGTGGCCTGAGCAAAGGCCCCAGGGGAGAGGAGGCTGTTCCCAACCAGGCTGGGTTCTGTCAGCTGGGGCACAGGAGGACATGCAGCCTCATTGGGGTGAGTTCAGAATTCTGCTCATTGTCACAATTCTCTGCAGTGTAATGTCACACCAGAGCTGGGGGCAAGTGTTCAGGAGCTTCCTGCTGTCCCCCAAGCTGGTGGCTGTCCATGAGCGCCTTAAACAGAATAAAGTCTTCCAAAATTGCTGTTGATACTTGTGCTGTTAAGCCAGAGGAGTTTCTGTGAACAGCCAGAACATCACTCCAGGAAGAGTTGCTCTGGAGCAACTGAGGAAGCAGGAAAGAGTGGCCAAGTGCAGGGGACAGCAGGAAGCTCTGAGTACATCATCTCACCTCAGTGCATGGCATGGGGTACCTCACAGCAGTCCTCAGGGTGGTGCCAACCCCCATTTCTGATGTTCCAGCCACTCTGGCACTCTGGGAATACTGACAGAAGCAGTTGTAGCAGAGGCTGTTGTGGGAAATTCTGACATCTTGGCTAAGATGGGTTGGGTTACGGATGCTCCTGTCCTTTTCAGTCATCCTTTCAAGTCATTTTCTTCTAAAATGATCTCTCTGCATAACTTAAATACAGCAAATATTCTCCAACCCAAGCAGTGTGAGATGGACAGCTTTCTGAAGATAGTGTGGAGTCATTTTGTTTTCATGGTTTGATGAAGATGAGTCAGTATTTTACTAAGCTACAGATTCTGGATTGAAACAATAAAATGTTTCACACTGTGGTGATCTAGTTAGGATTTTTATAGGTTTTAAAGAGTCTGTATCTTTTAAACTTCAGACAGCAGGTGTAGTAACAAACTCCCAAACTTTCAAATAAACTACAAACTTCCATGATCTCACTGGTGGTGCTGCAGAACAGCTCTGTGACACCACAATGCATCCAAACACAGCTGTCTTTTAGGCTGCATGAGCAGCAGGTTTTCCTGTGAACACCAGTCCAGACCTGCTCATCAGTGACCAGTTGTTGGCTGTTGGTCTCTCACTGCTCTCTCCTCGTGCTTCTCCACCACTGCAGGCACAGAGTAGCAACCTCTGCTTATGCCTGGGACGAGGTTTTTTTGCCAAGCCACTAGCTTTTTTTTCTTCTCTTTTTTCCTTTTTTTAACCCCTGAGTTTGCATATTCAGCTAGAGACGTTTAAAAATGCATCTTTTAGCCCAAAATTAGTCCTTTAAACTGAGTCTTTTTTACTTATTAAGAGTGGGATTCAGTAACTCTTACTAATTCACTTTTGTGTACAGTTCAGTTTTGTAAATGCACAAAAGGAACGAAGATTTTGAAACTTGTGGAAGTAAAGCAAGAGTTTTAGGCTCTTATTGCAGTTGTTTTGTGAAAGGTCTGGTACCTGTACAGCTGTTCTCTGGCCACTGAGCAGAAAGCTTTCCATCTTTCTGTGAGCAAGTGAGGATCTGGGTTTGATACCATCTTAGTTGCATTTGTCTGTGTGGCCAGTGGTGCTGTTGGACAGACACCGAGTTGTCACTGCCATCACACAACCCTTGGGAATCCTTACACAGCTGGGACACAAAGTGCCACAGTCTTCCCAGTGTTCCCTGGGCTGACTGTGCTTGCCCTCCTTCTCCCATCCTCTCCCTGGAAGCTCTCAGTCGTTGCTCCTTGGAATCTCCTTGCCACGCCTCATCCCCCTCTCCGGTCTCTGACCTCATTCCACCTACTTGTGTTGGAGCTTGATCTGTCTCTTGTACAGCCACTGCCATTCTGAGAAGCTCCACATCTAGAAATCAGATTCTGATCCATGGCCTTTTCTTCTTTCAATGTTGTGTTTCAGTTCAGTGACCCTTGTATGAGACTTAAAAGTCTGGTTCTAACCAGAAAGAAGAATGTGGGACTGCTGCAGTTTTTGCTGCCTTCCATTTGCTTTGTCTCTGTCACTATCACTGGCAATAAGTTTTGCTTCTTTTGTAGGTTAATATCTTTCCTTTAACAGTCAGTAGACAAGACAATCCATCACAAAGATTTGCATCTGTCCTTTTACAGGACACACTTCAGATGTTTATGATTCTCCCTCTTGAGTTGGCATTCACAGGTCACCAAATACTTTTAGAGCCTGTAGATCTTACATCCACTAAAAAATCATAATTTCTTCCTCTCAGCTCATGTGGCATATTCACCATTGTTAGTATGCAGCAGCCTCACAGAGGCCTCCAGCAGCTCTGCTGTCTTGGTTTTACATGACAAGAATCACCTGTGAGCAGTTGCCTACCTGTAGCATGTCTTGGGAAAGCAATGACTTCTCTCAGCTCCAGTATTTGAGCATCACCTGGTCTACAGTCCCTCAGGCAATCCTGGGCAGGCACTTGTGCCTCTCAGCACAGGAGCAGAGCTGATTTGTGAGGCAGAAGATGGGACAGGTGATGGGGCTGGTCCCAGCTCAGTGAGGGATCAGCCTGGGCTTCAGTTCATGCACTTTACAGATGTTGTAAAAAAAGCAGAATAAAATGTTTGTTCAGATGGTTCATTTCGTAGACAGAAGAGCAGCAATGGAGTTCAAGTAGCTTTAATGCTTTAAAAAAAGTAAAACTACTCAACCTGATATTCTCATTAAGATCCCACAATGCACTTAAAAACCTCTGAGTTGGTCTCACAAGTGCTGAATGTGGGGGCTTTGCCAGGTGGTTGGACAGGTATCCAAAGACCCCAGTAGTTGAAATAATTTAGGACACTGCTAATGTGAATTTGGTTGAAGTCTGTAACTTGCTTAAGCTTTCCCAGCTTGGCTGGTTGGGGCTCGTGGAGCACTTGAGTGCACCAAGCTGAGCTGCAGCTGGCTCAGAGCCTGGGATTAGACAAGCCATGTGGTCCTGCTCCGGAGGGTGAGATGCTCTTAAGGCTGAGGAATTTAGGTTACAGTAGTGTTTAACTAGATTACAGTACTGACAACAAGAATAGAGCCCACTGTCACTCTTCCATGGCTGGCTTGGCCAAAGTCCAGCAGATACAGCTCCAGAGCACAGTACAGAAAAGTTTGTGATGGTTTATTAAAAAAGAAGAAACAAAACCTCTCTCTCTGTTTTTTTTTTTCCTAACCACAAACATACATTGTGAGGAAAGTCTTAAATGAGCTGGACTATCTGTAATTTACTCTTTACTTGTGAAAAAGCCCTGGGACCCTGACTGGGGTGTGTGTGTTGCTGCAGGATGTGCCTGGTCCGGATGAAGCAGGAGGGGCGCACAGGGAAGTACATGTGTCGCTACATCGTCCACTGCATGTGGGAGGATGTGGAGCAGCGTGGCAAGGTGATGGGGGTAAGTCCTCTCTGGTGCTGGTGATCCTGATGATTCCCATCTTTCAATGCTTTGGGGACTTTGCGTATCTTAGAATGCCTGAGAACCAACTTGCAGCTGCTCCTTTGGGTCTTTATTAGCTTAAGCTACTACGTGGAGCCCTCACAGCTGAGCTTTCATTCCCTCAGCTGCTGTGCTGAGCCTTGTTTCTGGAAGTGCATCATGGCCTGGAGAAGAGGGGGCTCAGAGGTGACCTCAGCACTGTCTAGAACTACCTGAAGGGAAGTTCTGGCCAGGTGGGGGTTGGTCTCTTCTCCCAGGCACTCAGCAATAGGACAAGGGGGCACGGGGGGCTCAAGCTCTGCCAGGGGAAATTGAAGTTGGAGAGCAGAAAAAACTTCTTTGCAGAGAGAGTGCTCAGGCATTGGAATGGGCTGCCCAGAGAGGGGGTGGATTCCCCATCCCTGGAGGGTTTTCAGCTGAGCTTGGCCGTGGCACTGAGTGCCATGATCTGGTAAAGGGACTGGAGTTGGCCCAAGGGTTGGACTTGATGATCTCAGAGGTCTTTTCCAACCCAATTCATTCTATGATTCTATGATTGATTTGTCTGAAATTAATTATTTTTCCACATGGCTTGCCATGTGATTGCAGAAATGGATTCTCCTACAACAGGAAGGGTGTTTGGGGTTAGGAATAAGCAGCTGGGGTGGGGAGAAACGTGACTGGTGCCAAGTCTATAACCACAACCTCAGTAATTCCAGCAAAGCTTGGAGTTTGCTCTGTATCTAAAATGGTAAAGGAAAAGTTAATCAACAAGGTTTTTATGTCAGGTTCCTGTAAATGGCTATAACTAGTCATTAGTGTATTTTTTATTTTGGATTCTCAGTATACCTGGTCTTAATCACAAAAGAAGTGTTCTAAGGAGAGAATAACTGCAAGGAGAGTTCATTTGCAAGTTTGAAGGAAGAGCAGGGTTGGATCTTTCTGGCCTATTGTGAGGAAGGTTATGGTAGTTAGTTGGAATGGTCATTTCTGGCCTTAAAGTCTGAAAGTGTCTCCAGTCCTGTGTTGGTGATTCCCTTAAGAGAAGGCTCTGCATAAGCAGTGGAAGGAGGTGACAGCAGACCTGGGACAGGTGAGGCTGCCTAAGCTGAGGGCACTTGTGTGGGAGAACAGGGCTGGGAAAGGTCTCCTGTGCTGTGGAAAAGGAAAAGAACTGTTCAGTGATTAAACAGAAGTTTATCTGTAATTAAAATAAATTAGGCTATTAGAGAAGTGACAGTTTCCATGTAGCACTAATGGCATATTGTCAAGTCTTGGTTGTCAGCTCTGTTGGAGAGGCTGCCAGGGTAGCTAGTGAGTCAGGATTTGAGATACAATCACGTGAGTAATTCAGGAAGTTTCTCTCTGATCTTTTATTTTGTATGTGGTTTTGGAAAGTGTGCATTCTGGTGTAGCTTCAGTTATTACATCAGCAGCAGAGTTTTTTCCTGGTTGTTGGGCATCTGTAGCTCTTTGCTTTTTTACATGTTACTTTTAAAGGCAAGACATCCTCTGAATCTTCTTTTGGATTAAATCCATAATTTAAAACATTGGAGAATTTCTTGCTATGTTAATGTGTTTACATAAATTCCAGTGTGGGAATCTCCTCTTTCTAACAGGGCAGTGTGAGAGAGCCAGGACAAATCAGGTGATGGCACCAGAGGGAAAGACTGAATGAATTGTGCATCTTTGTCCTTATCCAGTGCCTTCCAGGTCACATCAGTTGTTGGATCTGCTTTCTCTGGGAGCTGCACACAGCTCAGATCTGTATTCTGGGTGTAAGTTTAAGGCTGCTCTTCTTTTGTCTGCTCTTTTTGACCCTAATTTTGCTTTATATGAGTGAACCTCCAATGCCAGCTTGTAGTTTTCCGTGCAGGGTTGGAAGCAGCAGAAATCAAAGAGAAGCCAAAGTGGCTGTTTGCTGCCTTTATGGGCAGAGCAGGACTCCAAAGTGAAGCCTGGTACAAGTTACACCTGTATTGAGAGTTCCTCAGTAAACTTCCAGAGAAAAAAAGATAGTGCCTACAGTCAATTCTTTGTAAAGGGAAGCACAGGGTTTCCATTTCTGCCAACTAAATTACTCCATTGCTTCCCAAAATCCCCCAAAGGATAAAAACTCCATCACTGTCCTTATGTTTTCATCCAATCAGAGCATCAAATGTTAACACATGCATATTACAACGGTGTGATTGCTGTATGATGGAACTGCCAGCAGCTCTGAAATTGCTGGAATGCCATTCATTCCCTGCCCTGGCAGGTTGGGCATCTGGGCAGTTTATCCTTGAATTTAAAGTTCCCAGCCTTTGTCTGTAGGAGGGCCCCTGCTTAGTCTGCACTCCCGGTGCTAACACAGCCTTTATGTGGCCATGGCAGATCTCAGATGAAGTCCCTGCACATTTCAGGGCTTGAAAGGCAAAGCAGTTGCAGCTTTGGGTATGTTTAGTACAGCTGAGTTGCACAGAGGCCTGTTGATTTAATGAGCCTCCTTGGGAGAGAACATGAACTCACTAGAGCAGGCACTGAGGACTTGTGAGAAAGCAGAGGGGACTCTCTTAGGTGGTAAATTTGGAAATCAGGACTGTTGTCTTTCCTGCACTGTTGGTGAATGCATAGGTCTTTCATTAACCTCTAGTGATTTTTTATTTTTTCATCTTTTAATTATTGGTGATCTTTCAGTCATTATTGACAGTCAGTCCCCTGTGGAGACAGGCTGAGAAAGTTTTGGGTGTTCAGCCTGGAGAAGGTTGTGTAGAGATCTCACAGCTCCTTCCAGAATCTGAGGGGGCTACGAGGAAGTTGGAGAGGAACTGTTGGAGAATCTGTAGTGACAGGACCAGGGGAAGGGCTTCCAACTAAACAAGAGGAAATTTCAGTTAGATATGTGGAAGAAATCCTTCCCTGGGAGGGTGGGCAGGCCCTGGCACAGGGTGCCCATCCCTGGGAGTGTCCAAGGCCAGGCTGGACAGGGCTTGGACCAACCTGGGCTGGTGGGAGGTGTCCCTACCCATGGCAAGGGGTGGGACTGGATAAGCTTTAATGTCCCTTCCAACCCAAACTTTCTGTTATTCCATGATATTGTCAAGGCAAATTAACTTCTTAGTCTCTTCTGGTAGTATTTATTGTATATTAGGTGAAAATAATTTATGCATTGGTGTTTCCATGTCAGCAGTTCTCTTGCTCCTTATCATTGCTCTGTTTTCCTTCCTCAGTGCCAGTGATCCTGCCTTCATATCCCACTTCCTCTGTGCCCCTGCTTGGCCAGGTCCTGGTTTCTCCCTGCTTATTCACTCTCCTTCACTCCCCTTCCTCCCCTTCTCACAGCTGTGCCCTGACTGAACTCCTCCTCTGCTCTCACCTTCAGCAATTGCAACAAGCTTTAAGTGACCAATAAAGGGCATTTACCCCAGGGTTACATTCTGTTTATTAATCTTGATCTGTTTATCCCTAATGATGCTTTAGAGCTGAAGCTGAGGCAATGACAGAGAGTCTGTGAGCTGATGGAGGGATATGTGTAACAGCTAATTATTTTCAAGTCATGTAATCCTGCAATCAGTATATATTTACCTCTAAAAGAAAGTAGTCCAATATATCAAGAATAGTAGACTAAAAGGAGGACACAATAATGTTCCTGTGTCAATGCTTTGAAATTTCAGAATCTGAGCCTTTCTCAGAAGGAACATAAAGGTAAAGAAACTTCACTGGATACACTTAGAGTGCTAAATTATCATCTGCATAGATCCCAGGAGGTTAGAAAATTCCACTCCCTGCTTTTTCTCTCATGCCATCTATCAAAGATCAAGATTTAACTCCAATTCCTGCAAATGACAGCACCTGTGTGGAATTGCTAGTTGGATGCAATTAGTTTAACCTGCTGACAAGCAAAGCTGCAGCTCTTCAGTTTGTTTCCATATCTAGCAATAATTCCAACACTTGATGCAGAAAATGGACACTATATTCCTGAATTGATAGCCATGGTTTTGTGAAATATGCCATCTGCTCTTTAATATACTGGTCCATTGGAGCCCAAAAGGGATAGAATGTAAAGCATTTTAACTGCTAATTTACATCAGCTCCAGCTCCAAATGGAGTTTGTATTATTTCAAAACCTGGTTGTTAAAACTGCTGAGATCTAAATCTCAGCTACAAAGTGTTGGGACCTGTTAGCCTGAGCTCCTTCAGCACTCCTGAATGTCGGCAAGAGTCAGAAACCCAAACTTGACACAGCTGTAAAAACACACAGAGAGCCTGTGGCCTCAGCAAATTCTACTGGTGCAGGCATATTTCAGATATAAATTTTACTCTGCTGTCCCTCGTACTAATAAAGTCAGTCTCTTTTGGTGGGTTTGCAGCCAGGTGTGTCCAGTTCTGTGGCTAACCAGTGCTCTTTACTTAATTTTTCCACTAGTGACATTTCTATCAAACTTTAAAAACAAACAGAAAAATTGGCTTGATGCAATGGCTCCAAGTGTTAATAGTAACATTAGGCTGGGTAAGAGACTTCCTTTGGATCCTGCTCTGCCAGAGATCTCCACCTCGTGGCTTGCAGGGAATGGATTTATACTGAGCAAGCTGGCAGCTGCCTCCCCAGATTGGGAGGGGAATTCACTCAGGACTAGGCAGGGCTGCTGTTTGTCCTCCCAGCAGTGTCCTGGAGCCACCTGAGTATTCACCTGGCTGACCTGACTATTGTGCTTTAGTAACTGTGTGGATATAGAAGTTGTTATCAATTTAAGTGTATTTTAATTCCATTAGATGAAGCTGCAGAGTTGAGCAGAAGGCTTTGTAGGTGCTGGAGTTCCCTGGGATGGGATTTCAGCTGCTAATGGGACAGTAGGTATAAGGTTGAAAAAATAAAAAAAATAAAAGACCCCACGCCCCAAAAAAGTCCCAAACTGAAAAAGCAAACACCAAAAATCCCCCAAAACTCTCCTCCCACCCCCAGGCACCCCACAGTAGTAAATCCTTCTGTGCTGTCTGAGAGAGACCATTTTAAGGCTTTATTCAATAACTTGTTGTGGACTCACTCTACCCATGTGTGTTTTGGTGGCTTTGTGCTGCTGAAATGAATTCAAGTTGTTTTCAGTGCAGAATAACAATTCATTTTGTAACCAGACATGTTCTAAAAGCTGCCAAAGAGATAAGACATGGGGGGGGCTGTCAAGCCCAGCATGCCAACCCTGTTTAAATTTATCCTAATCTCACTTTCCTGTTTTCCCACCAGACCACTTAGACCCCTGCCCCCTTTTTTTTTCCAGGAACACATCTAGGTGTCTTTTGAATTCGTTTATTGGCTCTGCTGTACACAGCACAATAGAGCCTTTGTTGCACTTTCAGCTGGAGCTGTTTGTACCAGTGACCCATAATTTGCTCTCAATTACACTCATGTACATCTGAAGTAACGCCATCAGAACCAATACATGGAACTGAGAGCTGGAATGAGCTCCAGGAACTTGAACACCATTTTCTGTCTTGTTACTCTTTGCACAATTAGAAGATTTCAGTTGATTAAAAATGTCATTTTACTGTACAGTAGCTACAGAACTTCCTAAAATCAGTATCATTCTCTTTAGTTCTTCTTACTGTGGAGCGAAAGGCTCTGTAAGTGAAGCCTCAGAAGTCGTGGTTGGAGTGGGACCAGCAAGTTTGCAGGATGGCTTTAGAGGATGGGAGGACAAGGTGGAACATTGATAGGATTTCAGAGCAGAGCTTGGGCTTTGTCTGAATTGAACTGTGGATTCCCCTGCATTGGGAAGCTGTGCTGGGATGCTCAGGGATCCTTCCCAGGGCTGTCTCTCAAATCTGACTGAAGGTCTTGCAGTCAGTTTGGGATGCACATTTTTGAAAGCAAACAGGGGCAGAAAGAAGGTGGGTGCAGCATTTTGGGACTGGAATGGGGAGCTGAGGTGAAGGAAATGTGTTGAAGCAGAAGATTTCAGAGAAGGTACTGATTTTGTTTGAGGAAATGGCATGGGTATGAGATAGAGGACAGTGTTCAGTACTGCTGAAAAGGGTTTTTCAAAGCCTGTAAAACCAAAGAAGGAAAGGTTTTCATTTCAAATGGGCTATGCATATTTTGAAATACTTCACTAGAACATTTTGAGGAGAAAAATGTTACAATTTTTAATGACCACTTAGAATATATAAAATCTCACCAATTTCTAGTGTTCCCATTTTAAAAAACAAACTAAGCTCTTGGCCAAGTAGTGAGATACAAAATTGCTCTGTGGTTTTTGTGCTTTTTAAATAGGATACCAGACATTGTAAGATTAGTTTTACCTGAAGTTACTCTTTTAAGAACAATAATATTGTTTTAAGAACATCACAGAAAACAGTTCATCGACCCTTGATCCTTTCTCAAAGGCCTTGAAAGTTCACAGCAAGTTTCCAATATTTTGTCATTCCATAAATAAGTACTAATATCAAGTACTGTTCCAGAGTAAAGTCAGTAAATTTGATTCTGGAAACCTTAATAACTTAAATATGCAGGACAATGCATGTGTATGGAATGTTACCTTGAAATATCTCGACTGTGGTGAGGTCTGGAACAAACAGTACACATGGTGATGCAAGTTTAGCTTTACCAGGACATGGAAGTTTGAAATAGGAGTCTCTTTCTCAGGTGGTCTTTAATGTGGTTGTTCTAGAAGTTGTCTGTGGAACTATCACACCTGGCTGAAATGTTCAGGGCATGTCGGGGATTCTTGGTATTGAAATCAAGATATAATATTTGCTTGGGTTCTTTTCAGCTGGCCTGCCCCAGTTTTCTGTAGAGTCTGGCATAAAAAAACCAATTTGAATTTCCCAGATGTGTTGGATCCTGTTACTGGAAGGTGGTCCTTGGTCTGTTCTGTGCCTCGCTCTGCTCCCTGCAGGAATTACACTGAAAGCTGCCTTGTGATACATTCTGGAGATACCATTCTCATTATTCAGTATTACATTGCTCTATATCGATTATATAGGGAAAGGCTCTTCCCCCAGAGGGTGGTGGGCACTGACCAGGCTCCCCAGGGCAGTGGGCACAGCCCCAAGGCTGCCAGAGCTCCAGGAGTGTTTGGACAACACTGAGGGACAGGGTGGGATTGTTGGGGTGTCTGTGCAGGGCCAGGGGTTGGACTGTATGATCCCTGGGGGTCCCTCCCAGCGTGGGATGTTCTGCAATCCTGTGATTCTCCCCATCCTCACCAGTGGGACTCACCTGCCCGAGGTGTTGGTGCTGCCCTGTGTTCCTTGGGCTGTCCAGAACTTGGGGCTGTTGCCAAAGTCCAAACATTGAGCAATGAAATGGCCTCTCCCCACAACCACACCATTATTTTATTCTGACAGTGTGGAGGTGATGGTGGGAGCAGAAAGATGATCCCTGCAGAGCCTGCTGTGGTCTCCAGGCTCAGCAGGAGTGTTGTCACTGTGACCTGGCTCCTGCCAGTGCTCTGTGTATCACTCTCCCTCCACGCTGGGATTCACCTGCTGTCAGTGCAGTCTACAGTAATGTGCTGTTATGTCACTTATTTTGGACATTTGCATTCTGAGCTTCTGGTCCTTTTAGAGTTTTCCCCAGAGTTCCTCCGCTGGTCTGCTTGGCTAAGCCTTTTAAGGCTCTTGGAGCAGGGTACCTCAAATGGGGGCTTGGTTCTAACAACTCTGAGCTGCTGCAGTGAAAACACAAATGTGCTTTTAAACTCCTTCATAAAAGAAGAAAATACCAAGACCAGTGTCTGTTCTAGATGAGACCCACAAACCATGGTGAGCTTCTCTGTTCTTGCTATACATTTTAATCATAGTGATGCTTGTGCTTTTCACTGCAGGTACAAAGTCACTGGTATCTTCTGCTTCCTCTTCAGGGATGAGGAACTTCTCTTTTCTGTATGTTTTTGTGCTGCCTGTCTTGAAGGACAGTAACAAGCATCAGTTAAGAATGCAGGGGGTACTGTGGGGCTTTGAAAGCCTGCCCATTCCCTTCCCCTCACATAACTGCTGTGTCTCTGGCAGCCTGGGCAGCACCCATGGGTTGTGGCTTTGCCTAAACCAGTATGGAGCTGCTGCTGGCTCTCAGCTCACCAGCTGCCACTGCCACATTCTGGAGTGGCTCTGGCCATTTGCCCAGAGGAGAGGTGGCTGCCCCATCCCTGGAAGTGTTCAGGGCCAAGTTGGATGGGGCTTGGAGTTAATTATCATAACACCTCTGTAAAAGCTTGGATATTGTTTCATTCAGTGGGTCAGGAAATAATGCCAAAGGTTGAAAGGTTTGACCAAAATGATGGTGTATCTAATTTTAGGGATCTGTTTGTCACTAGCAAAGTGTGCACCCTGTTGATTTTCAGGCTGGTCAGAGGGCTTTGTGTCCACAAGGATAACTGCACATAAAAAGGGACATTGAGCTAGTGGTGTGGGTGTCGTGGGTGGGAGATGGTGTGGATGTCGTGGGTGGGAGGTGCTGGTGTGGATGTCGTGAGTGGGAGATGGTGTGGATGTCGTGGGTGGGAGGTGCTGGTGTGGATGTCGTGAGTGGGAGATGGTGTGGATGTCGTGGGTGGGAGATGCCCTGGGTGGGAGATGGGGGCAGTACAGTCTGAGTATATGTGAAATGAGCAGCGCTGCTCTGAGTTGGTTTTCAGATGGCTTGGGCATGGATTCCATAAATCCACATGGATTTGGCAGGCAACAGAAGGCAGGCCTGTGAGTAACCAGTGGGTTTAGGGGGTGTCACCTGGGCTATATAGTCATTTGTCTCAGTGGTGCTGAGTGCTGGCAATGCCTTCTGTTTGTAGATGCTGTAAGACTCCAGTTTTCCAAAGTGAGGAAATGGCAGAGCCCCTGCAATTGATGGAAATCCAAGGCTAAAGCCCCAGAGGACAGAGCTGGGTACCAAGGACCTTAAAAACAAGAGTCTCCTTGAGAACATCCTAAATTTGCCCTTTTGTATTTCCTATTTTATTATGTCCTTGCAGGAGGGAAGATGGCCCATGTGTAGGTTCAATCCTGGTTATTCAGGAAACAAATATTTGGCTTCTTAAAATCCTTGCACACACTTTTAGGATCTTCTGGAAGTTTATTTATTCACAGCAGCATCGTGTCTGAATGAAATACAGAAGTAAGATGAAAAGCTCACAGTATCTTACCATGCAGCTTTTTCATGGTTCACTTTCTTCCCTTGCCTTTTACTTGAGGGCAGGACTAGGGTAGAGAAATAATTTTTGTTCGCTTCTGAAAGGTTACAGTAATAAAGAAACTCTTGTTAACATCAGAGTATATGGCAGGCAGGAGTTTTCACAGTCTGGCATTGTTTATTTTACCAGCAATTTGGAACCTTCTGCACTCTTAAAATATTGGCAAGAAAATATTTAACTGTTAACTGTTCTGTGGCCTGTGTGTATTGAAGCCCTGGGGAGGAGGAGTGCTTGGGGAAATCGGGTTTCTCTCAGTTCATGATTGAAACCAGAAGGTGCAGAATATTGGTAGAAGGTGAAAACAATGTGACTTCAAATTAGAATTTTACCCAACTGTGGAACTGGTGGGAGAATGTCAAACAGGTCACGTATGAGCAGGGCCCTGGAGGGAGTAGGAAGGCTGGTGGGGCAAACACAACTCAGCCAGTCTGCCAGGCACTACAGAAATGAGTTTGAAAAGGTGATAGTAATGGTGAATATCTGCATTTGTCCTGTCCTTGGTCACTGGATGTTGGGCTGGTTAATTGCTGACTAATTGTTTGGCCTCTAGGAGTTGTCACTCAGTTTGAAATTAAATAAGTAGGTTTTTTGGACAGTTTTTTAAAAGAGAAGAAGGGTGACTTACTGCTCCTATCCAATAGAAGCTTGTTCTGGTCCCAGATGCTTGGAGAAAGAATGACCTTTTTTATTCTTAGTATTTTTCCCCTAGGGGAGGATGACCTATTTGGTATAAGCAGGATCATTCTTGCTCATATTTCTACATAAAATGTAGCCTCTTCCCACGGGGGTACTAAAAGCTATGGTAAAGGTAGCAGTTTTTTTAATTGCACTAGCACTTTTCAGGTGAAATTCCTGCCAAGCCAGTAAAGTGACCTGATGTCTGGTGTCCAGGCTCATGGAGTGAGCTGTGCGTGGTGCTGGTGCCAGGGCAGGAAGGAGTCGGTGCCCAGAGGGAAGGGACACCACCAAAGGTCAGCACAAAGGGACAACACTGAACTTGCCAGAGCTCTTGCTGCTGCCAGAGGAAGGTGCAGAGTCCTGAGCCTGCCAATGGCCAGAGGGATCTGGGGAGAGGTGTAAGAAGCAGAACTGTGGATCAGTATTCCCTCGGGTCTGTTCTCCTGGCATTCACCAAGGAGGACCCTGAGAGCTGCACGGGAATGTCGTGTGTGGGATCACTGACAGAAATCCTCCAGGAATGCACAGGCCCTTTTTTTAGCTCTTTGGGATTTTTTGCTCTTCAGTGCCCTGTGGCAATGACTTCTGCCACTTAATTGTGTTGCATGGGAAAACATTTTCATTTTGTTTTTAAAGTATTATTTGTTCATTTCATCAGATTCTTTTCTACTTCTTTTTTAATGAGAAACACTGAACAATAATTCCTTATTTATCTGCTCAGTAGCACTCCTGATTTTACCTCTTCATCATGTTCCTCCTCATATAATCCTGAATGTAACTAGTATTTCCTGGTATGTCTCATCATCGTGGTCTTTTCTGTGTTTTCTGTTACTTTCAGAGCTGTTCTGAAATTAAAAGGTAACAAATATGTGCAGCATTTTATTTGTGGGTAGACAATGGATTTATGGCAGAACAGGATTCCTCTTGTGGTTTATATTCCTTTCATAATAATTCTTAAAATTAATTTATGTTTCTCTTCACTATTGAATTGTTAAACTGAATTTTTTCCTCTTTAAGATCCATTTCCAGAATTTTAGCTGTTAAATTGTTGTGCTAAACATGCACATTGTTACACAGATTTTATGAATTCTGTTTTAACACCTACTACTAGTGCCTGTATCAGCCCTGAATGTCACTGGTTATAGTTGTGTGTGATTTTTATTTTCATTTATTGTATTTTCTACTGCTTTGTACTTACCTGTTTCTGCTGAAATGCTTTTCAGAACTACTGTCACCTTTCCTGGCTCTGCAGCCCTGTTAATGTTCTCTGATGTGTTTCATTCTGGTTGGTACTTTGTGATCCCTGGATGTTTTTGCTCTTGACTTTGGTTAAGTTCTGATGTCTTTGTCTATGGGTGGGTCATATCACCTGGAATAGGATGGACTGGAAGTGTTCAAGGCCAGGTTGGACAGGGCTTGGAGCAACCTGGTCTAGTGGAAGTTGCTGGACCTGGAGACCTTTTGGAGGGTATTCTCCAAACAAACAGCAAGGGTTGGGAATTACCTTGAGCTGGGATTGGTTGGGAGAACACTTGGAGGAAGCACATACCAACTTGTAGGGCTGTGGCTTTTCTCAGAGCTTCTGGCTGATGCTGAGGGCAGGATGATGCCCAGGGCCCCTTGCTCTGGCCAGTGTTTCTGCTGTGACACTTTCTGACCATTCCTGAGGTTTGTCCCAGGAAAGAGCTGGAGTTTCACAGCATCTCTGTGAGTGCCCATGGTGAATAAATCTTAATGATTTATCCACCTTTACTAATGTCTCCTCCAAGTGCCTCTTTTAAATTCGGTTCTAAAACTTCCTTGCAGTTTATCAGGCTGAATTCCTGGGCCTGGTGTGTGCATGATGAGTTTTAGGCTTTTAGCAAGTGGGTTTTTTAAGAGGCATCACAGGAGAACCCCTTGAGAACTGCTCACCTTACAGAGAATCAGCACAGCTTGACAGAGCACAGCAATTTGACCTCTTTTCCCTGATCCTTCTCCTGAGAGGTTGTCTGAGCTCTGCCAGCCACGTTCTGCAGGGAAACAGGAATTTGAAACAAGCCTCCTACTCTGAGTACAGTTTGGATTGTACCATGATCTCCCCTTCATCTGTACCTGGTACTGTGGCAGAGTTTCCAAATTAATAAACTGCAAGATAGGAGCAAACCTCATTTTCTGGGCACCAGACAGGTAGGGATGAGCATCTGGTGTTGCTGAAACGTGTAGGTAATGTTGTATAACTTTTATGTGTCTGCTTGGAATAAACTTGCTCTACGGAGTCTTATTTGTTAATCAATTAATAAATGATTACACAATTTTTACAAAGGCAGCAGAGCATGTACATGATTTTCCATTAACTTGTGGTTTTTATGGATTAAAGATTTTGACAGGAGCTAGTGCTGCTACAACTTAACATTTAGCTTTTATCGAGGTTAACACAATGTTGGGGTTGGTTGTCACCAAATGTTGAAGGCTTTAAAGACTATTCTCTGAAGCTAATGATTACTGAAGTGTATCACAAAATTACTTATAAATTAAAAATTGCAAAATTTATCAGAAGAGTTAGTATTTACTAACTTTTCTCTTACTACCTGAAGGGAAGTTCTGGCCAGCTGGGGGTTGGTCTCTTCTCCCAGGCACTCAGCAATAGGACAAGGGGGCACGGGGGGCTCAAGCTCTGCCAGGGGAAATTAAAGTTGGAGAGCAGAAAAAACTTCTTTGCAGAGAGAGTGCTGAGGGATTGGAATGGGCTGCCCAGAGAGGGGGTGGATTCCCCATCCCTGGAGGGTTTTAACCTGAGCTTGGCCGTGGCACTGAGTGCCATGATCTGGTAAAGGGACTGGAGTTGGCCCAAGGGTTGGACTTGATGATCTGGGAGGTCTTTTCCAACCCCATCTGTTCTGTGATTCTGTGATTCTATGATACAGTATGCAGGGACTCACAGCTGTGGCTAATTACAAGCTGTAATCTGCTTTGCAGACAAAGTAGCAGAGTGGTTAATAAAAGACTCAAAAAATTAATAATTTCTTCAATATCTTTGTTACTTCACAAGTATGTAAGATTGCCTGAACGAGCTGCCCTTTATTTACTGCTACAGAAATGTTTTTCACCTGTTTTATTAATTGAATCTTTTTGATCCTAGCTACAATCTTGGTCATTTCAAAACGAGCAGGGCCAGAGAAGAGCAACGAGGCTGGAGAAGGGAGTGGAGCACAAGTGCTGTGGGGAGAGGCTGAGGGAGCTGGGGGTGTTTGTGCTGGAGAAGAGAAGGCTGAGAGGTGACCTCAGCACTGTCTGGAAGTGCCTGAAGGGAAGTTGTGGCCAGGTGGGGGTTGGTCTCTTCTCCCAGGCACTCAGCAATAGGACAAGGGGGCACGGGGGGCTCAAGCTCTGCCAGGGGAAATTGAAGTTGGAGATCAGGTAGAAATTCTTTGCAGAGAGAGTGCTCAGGCATTGGAATGGGCTGCCCAGAGAGGGGGTGGATTCCCCATCCCTGGAGGTTTTGAAAGTGAGCTTGGCCGTGGCACTGAGTGCCATGATCTGGTGACGGGACTGGAGTTGGCCCAAGGGTTGGACTTGATGATCTTGGAGGTCTTTTCCAACCCAATCCATTCTGTGATTCTATGAAAATCACTGTCCTACAAGCACTAGTGATGTTATAGGAGAAAATGAAAGGGCTGCATGCAGCTTTGCCCATGTAATGTCATGTGTGTTTATTAAGAGGGCAGCAAACACTCAAAAGGCCCATATATAACTGTATGTGCTTAAATATTATTTATAACTAATGTAAACTACCTTACAAGTAATTCTTTCCAATTGAGACTTGAGAGAAGGGGCATAAAAAAGTCTAAATGTTTGCTGGGTGACTTTTTTGTCATGAAAGGTTGGTCCTGTGTCTCCTCCAGCAGCTTTTGCTGATGTTCCTGCTCCAGCAGTCAGAAGTGGCAGTGGCAGTGGGTGGTGTTTGTGGCAGGGGGGCTGCACAAGTCCCCACAGTGCACTCAGACCTGTGCAACTTGTTTTGCACGAGGGATGAATTTATTTTTACTGTATCAGCATAAACCCCTGCTTTGCTGTTCCAGCTCTGCCCACCCCAGCAGTGTGGGGTATCAGTAAACATCACCTGAAAGAGCCTCAGCTTAGTTTGAAGAGATGACTGTGCTGACACATCTACTGTGTGCAGGTACAGGAGCAAATACATTGTACAGAAGAGGCTTTTTATTCTAACAGGAGGGGTATAATGGGAATGAGGGGGTGGAAACCCAAGCCAGAAAATTCAAATATGAAATGAGATACACATGTTCAGCTGTGAGGGTGATATGCTTTAGCCAAACACAACTTAGTGAGCTTAGTACAGGGGGAAGTCAGTGAAATGTAATGGTCTGTGATATGCAGAGGGTCAGGTTCTATGATCTAATCATTTCTTCTGGCTGAAATCTCTTCATAAAAAAATCTAGTTCAAGCATAACTTGCAGCCTAAAGAGAGGAATTGCTGCCTGAAATTCAATGACTAGTGCTTATACAAGGCAGTTAGAAGTGCCCCTTCTGGCTTTATAGACTATGGATGGATTAATGTGTTAAAGTAGCTTAAGGGTGCAACACGTGCTGGCAAAAGCTGAAGCAGAGACTCCTGTTCAAGTGCCCTCAGACAGTGCAGCCTGTGCTGTGCCAGCTTGGGCTGTGCTGGCAGGACACGGGGCTGGGGATCCCTGTGCCCTGCTCTGGGCATGGGCTGGGCCTGTTCCAGGCTGAGCCCTGGGCTGGATGGCTCAGGGCACAGCACAGCCCATGGGATCAGAACTGTTACAGGTGGCAAACACCATTAAGATCATCAGGTCACCATCGAACCAGCACCACCTCAATGTTTATCATTCAACTACATCCCCCAGTGCCATATCGCAAGAGCCAAGAGTGTGCTCAGGTGGCCAAGAAGGCCAATGGCATCCTGGCCTGGATCCAAAGTAGCGTGGCCAGCAGGCCCAGGGCAGTGAGCCTTCCCCTGGACTCTGCCTTGGGGAGGCCACACCTTGAGTGTCGTGTTGAGTTCTGGGCCCCTGAGTTGAGGCAAGAGATTGAGTCGCTGGAGCGGGGCCAGAGAAGAGCAACGAGGCTGGAGAAGGGAGTGGAGCACAAGTGCTGTGGGGAGAGGCTGAGGGAGCTGGGGGTGTTTGTGCTGGAGAAGAGGAGGCTGAGAGGTGACCTCAGCACTGTCTGGAACTGCCTGAAGGGAAGTTGTGGCCAGGTGGGGGTTGGTCTCTTCTCCCAGGCACTCAGCAATAGGACAAGGGGGCACGGGGGGCTCAAGCTCTGCCGGGGGAAATTGAAGTTGGAGATCAGGTAGAAATTCTTTGCAGAGAGAGTGCTGAGGGATTGGAATGGGCTGCCCAGAGAGGGGGTGGATTCCCCATCCCTGGAGGTTTTCAAGGTGAGCTTGGCCGTGGCACTGAGTGCCATGATCTGGTGACGGGACTGGAGTTGGCCCAAGGGTTGGACTTGATAATCTCGGAGGTCTTTTTCAACCCAATCCATTCTATGATTCTGATTCTATCCATGTTTTCTGAACAATTCTAGGGATGGTGACTGCACCACTGCCCTGGGCAGCCTGTTCTAATGCTTGACAACTGTTTCTGCGTTTCTTTTCCCTAATATCCAATCTAAACCTCCCCTGGCACAACTTGAGGCTGTTTGCCCTCGTCCTGTCACTTGTTGCCTTTCAGTCTGTGCACCCTGAGCTGAGACAAGTGGGGAGGAGGAGGAGGAGATTCATTACCCAGGAATGCTCTCGACCCAGCACAGCCCACTGATGAGATCCTAGAGCAGAGTTCACTGTAAATAGTGTGCCCCTTTGTAAGGTATTTTCCTCCATGTCCAGCAGTACAGGCAAGCAGTGTGCTCTTAGTTTCCTAGAAATCTTAGAATGCAAAACCTTGACTGAGGCTTGACACTGGAACTCATGACCCCCGGCACTTGGCTGTAGGATGATGCTCATGAACTCTTTGAGGCCAAAGACGAGGTTCCTTCAATGCAACCCTGAAAAAGCGCCATCTGTTTGCTGCAGTTGTCCCATGGGCAGAATGTGGGATCACTGAGTCTCTCACTGAGGAGCTGTGACGTGTGGTAGGAAGATACATTAGCTGTGCATTTCCTTTTGTAAAGGTCTTGCAAAGGTGAGATATGTACCAAAAATGGGCTCCTTGTTTTGGACTAACACAGTCCTGGGTCAGTCAGGCGATAGGACATAAATCTCTGCAGTGACAGCTCTGCTCGGGGTTGTTCCGAGGAAGGCAAAGGGGCGAAGGCCCGAGAAGAGCTCCAGATGTTACTGATTTTTTCCTTGTTATTAGCAATTACTCACTTGGAATTCTCTAGCAGTTTTCCTTCTTAATAACAGACTGTGGAAGAGTCAGCAGAATCATGACCAACCAGATCATGAAACTTGCCAGTAGTAAGAAAATGCACAAGCTCTGAAAGAGGAAGCGCTTCCAACAAATGCTGATTTGGATTTGCTCATTTTTCTTGATTTATAAAGAGGGATTTTTCCTTCAGTGTTTGTACCTAACCAATGCCAGTTGTATTCTTCAGAAACTGCAGTCTTCCTTTAAATACCATTTTACTGCCTACGGTATGGCTCCATCCCCAAACCCGTATTTTACGTCTGAAACTGTCTTTTAAGATGTATTTATTGCCATGTTTGTTTAACTTGGTTATCTCCTTCATCAATCTATTTCTTGCTAACTTAAAGCTGCTGCTCTTTGTTTTTAGTAGGGAAAGCTGCTTCCCCAGGGATGTGTAGTCCTGGACTTGTCTCTGTAATGGGACTATTTGTTTTCTTTGCCCCTTGCAGTTGCCTGCTGTAACATTTGTAGTATGTGTTAAGTAATCCTTGAGGTAACATTTTTATTATGTCATAAAAAGTGCGTGGCAAATATATAATAACTCATGGAATTTGTTTGTTTAAAATGGAAGGATAATTTATTGAGTGTGTTACATGAAACCTGCTCCCCCTTATTAGAGCTGTAGAAGTGCAGCTTATTTAGAAGTACGTTCTGTTGAGAAAAACCACGATCTCTGACATGCATAGAAGGTTGGAGCATGGTTGGGTAGAAATGACATCATAGTTTATGTACTCAATAAAAATTTAATTAAGTCATTACAGAAGTTGCAGTCATCATTTAACCCTCTGATTTCTAATGTTTAGTTCTTTTTTTAAATGTTCAGTAATAACCAGTCTCCAAATCTTGATAGCCTATAAAATATCTGCATGAATTCTAATAGTTTGTATTAATGGAAAAATATGAGTAACTGACATAAAAGGAATTTTCCTTGTGTTTGCACTATGTGCATTGCTGTAAAAATCAACAGATGAAAAAAGACAGTGGTTTAATGGAAGAATATTTGAACTGGAGATTTGCTCACTTGGCAAAACCTAACTCCTATTTTGATAGAAAAGCTGTTGCTTTGTTACCAAGGTGGATACTCCTAGGGATGCTGAGAGAGTATTTAGAACAAGAGGTTCCCAGTGTGGTGGGTGTGATGTCTGTGCTTTGTAAAACCCGTCTCCAAGCTCATCCTCACCCCTGAGAGTCCTGCTGGTGTGCAGGGCTGATTATCCCTGTCATTTCTGCTTCTGGGGTGTGTTGGATCTGTAGAAAAGAAGCACAAGCCCTGCGAGGAGAGGCTGAGGGACCTGGGGTTGTTTGGCCTGGAGAAGAGGAGGCTCAGGGGAGACCTCATCACTCTACAACTCCCTGAAAGGATGTTGTACCCAGGTGGGGGTTGGTCTCTTCTC
>VWZD01010553.1:59766-106564 GCA_013396695.1 Sakesphorus luctuosus
ATTCTATGATTCTGTGATTCTTTGAAATGCTTGGATCCCTCCTGAGAGTCAGTACAGAGAAGCAGCTTTACTAAAGTGTTGCTCAGCCCTTGGGAGAGGAACTGAGTCACTGTGTTGAAAAGTACAGGCAGAAGGGACAGACTGTGCATGAGGGAGATGCACAGGAGGCATTTCAGCCACCCCTCTGCACCCAGCAGTTGCACCAGTTCCATCTTAAGCTCACATGGGGTCAGTTCTCAAGCCAATGGGTGGTTTAGGCCAAACCAGCAAACATTGAAGCAGTTGTTAAATTGAGTTGAAAGTCAGTGTGGAACTTGGACTGAGTCACACTTACAGCAGAGGGGCAAGTTGCTGCATCATCACAGGCTCTGAAAGAAATGTGGTCATAGTCCAAGAGCAGTGAGTCTGAGCTCCCCGAGATGCTGGAGAGGCAGAATTCATGTGCTTGCTGACTGAGGGTCAGTGCTGACAGGGAAGGAGGGACCAGTGGCAGGGATGGTGTCTGTCTTTAGCATTCCTGTGCTTTCCCTGCAGTAGCACACCCAGTTCTGCAGTCCCTGCTTCGTGGATAAAAAGTCAAAAACCCTTTGAGTTTCTAAGAATGAACCAAGGTCTGGAAAAGCTGCTCAATAGTTAAACTGCAGAGGAGTCTCCATTCTCTTGGCCTGTGGTGGCACTGCAGGGACAGCTTTGCTTCCCACTCCTGTGGCAGGGTTTTCTCAGCTGTGGCAGAGCTGTTGGCTCAGCGTGTTTCTGCCACTTGTACATTGAATAACACCAACTTCATTTGTGTCAGAATTAACAGAGCTGTGTCCTGGGGGGTTCCACAGGGACTAACTGCACCAAGGTTCTGCTTACAGCCGAGTCCTCAGCCAGGGGGGCTGGGGCACCCACTCTGCTCTGCCTGCTCCCAGTGAAACTGGTAATATTTTCTCCTCACCCCCTCTTGAGAGGCTACACTGATGGTTTTCTGGTTTATTTTTCAGATTAGTTCTGTTGCTCTAAAGGAAGATTTGAAAAGCATGGTAGAAAATTTCTATGCAGCTCTGTTTGGATATGATGAGGTAAGAAGGATGTTTTCAGACAATGTGTGACAACTAGACTGTCTAATTCATGAACACAGAATATTCCAGATGGGTGAAACATACACTGTCCATATCTTTGGAGAACTGTTACCTTAGGGAAGAGACTTCTTAGTTATGTGCCTTGAATGAAAGTGCTTTAAAGGAAACAGCACAGAGCACGTGGGTTTAAACTGGGGTGTGGAAGGGGAGCATGTTCTTTGTGCTGCTTCAGCGTCCCTGCTTGGCCATCACTAAATCATTTCCTCCCTCTGAATCCAATTGTACTCAGCTGTACTTTGAGAGCAAAGAGAGTAGTGATGGAGTATTTATAGAAAGTCTATATGAGACTATTTATAGGCAGTACCTAATCATACATAGAGGCAAAAGCTCCACTGTGCACAAGTGTCTGCAGGACTTCCAAGAGGAAAATACAATTACATCATTCTCTCAGTAGTTATTGTTGTGCTGTAGTGAGTGTTGCTCTTCAGATGCTCGTGTTCACATGGTGGTACTGTTTTTTTGCACAGTGATTATTTGCCTTGTTAATATCTTGTAAAAGTAAACTCATGGAGTTGTGGACAGTGTTATACATGCAAGTTTATAATCCACTGTTAAGTATAGCCAGGATGTGTCTGCCTGTGTTTTGTTGACAATCATTTTGGAAACAAAATGTTTGCTTCGATTAAAGGCAAATGTTGACCTTTTTTATTTTTAACTGAATATTTTCAAGTCCTGTTTTGCCTTTGCCAAATGTGTCAGCAGAAGACAGGAGTTATGAGACTGGTGATAACACCACATAATCTAAAAAGACAATGAAAGTGGAAGAGAATTTGGACAAAAAGCATGCATGGATGTGGTTTTTCTATAAACTAAAGCTAATATTAGATTTAACTCGAAAAAACCCAGATAGTTCTTGATGGGGAGGAGTTCTTTCTCATTTAGATTGAAAAGTAAAAAAAGAAAAACAGCAAAATCCAGACTACATTTCTTGAACATTGGATTAAATATCATTTAATTTTTCTTTTCCAAGTGTTTTGGGCTTCACACATTCCCAGGGGGTGGTGCTGCCTTCTCTGCAAGGTCACCATTTTTATGGTAAAGATTTCATAACACAGAAATGCATTTAGCAACTCCTACATTAGGAATACCCTGACCCAGGTTTTTTCCAAATTAACTTGCCAGAATATTGGTTACAGGCTGCTCTGTACATTAATTTAAGGCCAGGGTTGTTTTTCCATTCTGGGAAAGAGTGATGCTGCTGCCTTTCCATGTGCACAGCCCGTGGCAGCTGTGGCGGCGAGGCAGGTGCCATGGCCCAGTGCCAGGTCTGCTGCCCTGGCTGTCTGGGGGCAGAACCTCTTCACGTGTGCTGGTTTAAAGGGAGACCAGCAGGAGAAACGAACCCAACACAAGAGAGATTATAAGGCAGAGTTACAATTTAATAAAAGTATTACAATAAATACAATGACACAAAGAGAAATTGGGTTTAACCCCCAAACCCAGCAGTGGAACCCAGCCCCCTGGGGCACAAACACGGGGGGGTTTGGTGGCCCCTGTGCTGAGCCCCACGGGGTTCCCCCAAGTCCAAAGGAAAAGGAGGTGAAAAACCTGTTGGTGCAGATGATGGCACAGTCTGGTGGAGAGTGGTGGGCTCCTCCTCTCCAGGTTCTGCTCCTCCTCTGGATCCAGTGAGTGGTCCCAGAAGTCCCCAAAGCCCAAGATTGTCTCCCCTGAGGTGCAGGTGGGAGCCCCCAGTGGGTCCCCCAGGGCAGGGAGTTCCAGACTGGGGGATGTGACTCTGGGACTCAGGGGGGATTTTGGAATGGTTGCTGGCCCCTGAGCGGAGCTGAGCCCTCAGGTGGGTGTGGAGGTGCCAAGGAGTCCCTGCAGGGGAGTTCTCCCAGCTCCTCTGCCAGGCTTCTTTCCCAGCCAGCTGCCAGGCTGAGGGCTCAGCTGTGCCCTGGGCAGCTGCTGCCAATGGGCCATTGGGAAGAGTTGCTGGGCAATGGCCCAGAGGGTTTAGAATGCACAGCTTTGGTCACACCCACACAGAGATAAACTGGTCCCACCTGCTGACCTAGGACATCACGGGCAGTTTTTAATCCCCCTCTGTCCTTCCTTTAGGGAATCTTGTCTGATGACCATGTTCTGGCCGCAGCTCTGTGGAGGAACCTCTTTAACAGGAACTGTGATGACCCTCGGCACCTGGAGCTGCTGGTGGAGTACGTGCGCAAACAGGTACGCAGGGAGGCCCCTCCTCAGCCCCTGCCTGGGAACACTGAACACTTGCTTTGATTGCTTGCATGTGGAGCTCAGTTCCCAAAAATAAATCTGATTTTAATATTCAGTGATCATTTCTACAGAGAAAAAGGTAAAAATATAAAATCTGGATTATATTTATTATAGAATCATAGACCATCCTGAGCTGGAAGGGACTCACAAGGATCATCCAGTCCAACTCCTGGCCCTGCACAGACACCTCAACAATCTCACCCTGTCCCTCAGAGCATCATCCAAACACTCCTGGAGCTCTGGCAGCCTTGGGGCTGTGCCCACTGCCCTGGGGAACTTGGTCAGTGCCCACCACCGTCTGGGGGAAGAGCCTTTCCCTGAGATCCAACCCAACCCTCCCCTGACACAACTTCAGGCCGTTCCTTGGAGTCCTGTCCTGTTCTTCAGAGAGCAGAGATCATTTTTACAATTTGATGAAAAATGGCTGCAGAGAAGCTCATGAAATATCAAAGACAATCCTTCTCATCTCTTTCCCAACCTGTGCTATGGAGGGGCTTGAAAAATTGTCAGAAATGGGCTGTAATTTATAGATTATAATTGATGTTGTGGAGTTGGGATCTTCTTCATAGTGAAATAGCACACAGAGCTTGAAAGTCTTTGATGATCTTTGGGGGAAGTAAAAGGTTTTGTTGTCCAGAATTATTTCTGTTTCAGGTATTACCTGGTGGGGACAATACTGAGCAGTTTTTGTCCTCTTAACCCTGAAGAGGGTTGTGAACCAGGTTTCTAGGGGTGTTGGTGGGATATAGTCCAGGTGGGCACCAAAGAAAATGGGTGAGAGAGGTTCTGGGGGAAGAGTGTAGGTTGTTAGACAGGGATTTGAGGACCAGAACTTCCCCAACATCTTTCTCCACAGTGTTTCCAATACTGTATTCAGGATCAGATGGAGGTTTAGAGAGACAGTATTTCAGTGTGTATCTGAGAAAATGGCATGGGAAATAAAGGGCTGAGCTTCCTAAAGGACTGAGGACATTTTGGGAATGCCAGAGGGCTCTCAGGAGGGACTGGCTTAATATAATGTTGAGGGTGGCTGATGTTTAACATCAGTGGGTCTGTAGGAAAGTTTGCAGGGACCAAACACATAAAAGAAGTGTATCACTTGGAACAGTTTCCTGCCAGATGGGGAATTTGTTGTGTTTCTGTATATTCAAGTAAATCCCAGATTCAATCAGCAGTTGAATAGGAAAGAGAGATCAGGCAGAAAAATGTGGCACACTGGGGAGGAATCAGCACGGGTTCTGTGCAGAGGTTATTCCTGCAGACAAGTGGCACACTTGAGGAGAACATTCCCAGCTTCACATACAGATATCAATGAGCTCTGAACTTCTACCACACAGGAATGAAGACTTGAGATTACAATTGTACTATCAGAACGTCACCTCAGAACTCTGTAGTGTTTAGAACAATGTAAAGCAAATGCTCAGAACTGTTAAGAAGCAGAGAATAAAATGGTGCTGTCCTGCCACTTTTTACTTCCATGCTACCAGTATGAGCTTGAGTAACGTGTCTGGTTTGGGTGCTGAGCATTAAGGCACAACACCTGAAGTGAAGAAGGCTCAGAGAGGGGCAATAAGGGTGACAGTGAAACAGCTCCTTTATTAGCAATGAGTAGAATTCTCTGTCCAAAATAACAGCTGAGAAAGAATGGGAGAAAGCTCTGGAAAATCCTGAAGACAAGTGAGCAAGGAAGGGTGTTCAGTGACACAGGAACATGGGGATAGAACATTGCCACAGTTGGTTAGAGCACTGCCATTGCACATGGATTCCAAAGCCACTGGCAAGGTTTGTGTAACAGGAGTCCAGGGCTGTTAAATCCACAACAGCCACTTCTGACTCAAAATCCCTGAATGAACAGATTTGAGAGGGAGGGAAATAAATCAGGAAAATAGCATTGTGTACATGTGTCTAACTCCTCCTGGGGAATTGCTGGTGTTCACTGTCAGGAACAGGACCTTGGGCTTAGGTGGCTTTTCCATGTGACTCTGTGGCCATCGATGCATTCATTCCTCTGCTGAGAAACTCCTTGTCCAATTACCCTTTTTTTCCCCTAACATTGTGTACTTGGTCTTTCCCACAATTTCTTGTGGATCCTTCTTTATCAATGCCTATTAGTGGATGGCAGAGAAGAATATGCTGAGAGGACACCATGTACACTGTGCCCCTGCTCAGCTCTCCCAGCCTTCCTGAGCCAGAGGTGCTGGGTTTTGCTTTCACCTTGAGGGACTTTTTCCTTTTTTTTTTACCCCTCTCTGTATTTACATTGTGCTGTGGCAGCAAGTTAACCCTATGCTGTATGATGAGAAGGTTTTTTATTCTGCTTACATTGCACCTTAACCTTTCATTAGATCCTAAGTATTATGCCTGAAAAAGTTGTGGCTGCTACACCCCTGGGGATGTCCAAGGCCAGGCTGGATGGTTCTTGGAGAAATCTGGGCTAGTGGAAGGTGTGGAACAGGATGGGCTTTAAGGTCCCTTCCAACCCAAACCATTCTGGTATTTCTTGTATTGTGAGGATGAGTGTTCATTCTGTGTTCATCTCCTCCAGCTCCAGCTGCTTTTATGTGATAAATCCCAGCTGTTCTCTATAGTGAAAAACCTCAGTCTGTGTGAGGCCCATTTGATGAGAGGCCTCCGTGGGGTGATGATCTGGGCAGTGTCACCTGCAGAAGTGCCAGGGAGATAAAGTGACTCAGGGTAGCTCTGGGTGGCTGCTCCATGCCCTGGTGCCAAACGCTGAGGGAGCATTAGCCAAGGCGTCAGTGGAGAGCCTGACGCAGGTGTCTCCAGAGCATCTGCAGATCCTTATCTCCCAAGCCTTTCCATGGTGCTTTGTGGTCACACAATCACAGAGTTGGAAGAAATCCACAAGGCTCACTGAGTCCAACTCCTGGCCCTGCACAGGACCATCCCCAAGAGTCACTCCCTGTGCCCCAGAGGATCATCCAAACACTCCTGGAGCTCTGGCAGCCTTGGGGCTGTGCCCACTGCCCTGGGGAGCCTGGTCAGTGCCCACCACCCTGTGGGGGAAGAACTTCTTCTAAGATCCAACCTAACCCTGCCCTGATACAACTCCAGGCTGTTCCCTCAGGTCATGTCACAGTCGTAGAATCATAGAATTATAGAATCAGTTGGGTTGGAAGAGACCTCTGAGATCATCAAGTCAAATTATTGATCCAACCCCACTTTGATTACCAGATCATGGCACTCAGTCCCACGGCCAAACTCACTTTAAAAACCTTCAGGGATGGGGAATCCACCCCCTCTCTGGGCAGCCCATTCCAATCCCTCAGCACTCTCTCTGCAAAGAAGTTTTTTCTGCTCTCCAACTTCAATTTCCCCTGGCAGAGCTTGAGCCCCCCGTGCCCCCTTGTCCTATTGCTGAGTGCCTGGGAGGAGAGACCAACCCCCACCTGGCCAGAACTTCCCTTCAGGCACTTCCAGACAGTGCTGAGGTCACCTCTCAGCCTCCTCTTCTCCAGCACAAACACCCCCAGCTCCCTCAGCCTCTCCCCACAGCACTTGTGCTCCACTCCCTTCTCCAGCCTCGTTGCTCTTCTCTGGCCCCGCTCCAGCCCCTCAATCTCTTGCCTCAACTGAGGGGCCCAGAGCTCAACACAACACTCCAGGTGTGGCAGTTGGAAGTGATCTTTTTAGGTCTCCCTCACGTAAATGGCAAAGGAGGCCAAAATCTCCGCCTTGTGCTTGCATTCTGGAGAGAAACATGTTTGCATAGTTCTTTAGAGCCTTGACTGGGTGGTGGCAGCCCTGGCAGTGACTTGCTGTGCTTGCAGGTGCAGCACCTGGACGCGCTGAGCGGGGAGGACCTGCTGCTGACGGGCGAGGTGAACTGGCGGCCGCTGGTGGAGAGCGATGCCCGCAGCATCCTCAAGCCCCTCTCCCCGGTGTACAACGACGAAGGACTCTGAGATCCACGTTGGAACAGCTTGGGAAGCATTGCCTAAAGTGGGACTGGGCTGAGGCTGTGGGCTCAGGAAGGAAAATCTGTGATTGGAAAGGAAGTGTTTCATTAGCTATCCCATCTGTGGTGCCTCAGTAGCAACCTGGACAGCCATACTCCTCTGAACCTTCACCCGCAAATAAATCCTCCTTGGTTTGAGAACCTCTGTCCTTTTTATGGCCCAGAGAGGCCCTGGCTGTCAAAGGGACAGAGCTGCCTTCTGTCTTTAGGAAATCAGGTATGCACCATGAGTTAGAGTTCTCTCAAGATGATATTTCTGTCCTTTGCCTCGTTTAAAGAGCTGCTACCCAGAGACACAGTGGTGTCCTCTGCTCCCTGAGTGGTTGTCAATGCAAGTCTGAGCTTTGCATATTAGATGTTAAATATATATTTTAAAAGCCTGATACTGAGATGGAATGGTCCATCTTTGCTTTAGTGGAGTTAAGAATTGCTTTAACAGATTCTGAAGGGTTTTCTGTGAAAATCCTTTCTAGAAACTCTGCTCTGTTGCACAAGAATGAGAGAATGCAAAGAAAAATGCATGGTCCCCAGCAATCCTCTGTGTCTCTGGCCCTCTTAGGGAGATTAAAGCCCAAATCGTGGCTGGACTGGCACTAAAAGCTGCCTCAGTAGTTGATGTTTCAGTCTGCCTTGCTGGTACTTCCACATTCTCTGTAGAGTTGTGCTCTAGGAATTTCTTCCTGAAAAGAACATCCCAGTTTGTGTCCATGGGACAGGACTCTGCCATCCTCCTTTCCCCAGAACAGTGGTCCAGGGCTTTTTAACAAGACCCATCAAGGCCAGGGAAAACTTTCTGTGGCTGTGCAGGCCAATGATGCCAACACAGTAATTAGGGGAGCAGGAGCTGTGCTAATGAGATCAGCAGAGGCTGAGGTGCTCTGCGTGGGTGGACGGTTCACCAGGCTGTTTCCAGGTCAGTGGCAAGACCAGTTTTCATTTCTCTCCTGTTCAAAATCCAAGTCAATAATAAATGTCAGTCTGGGTAAAACTGCTGTGTGTTTGTTTTCTGTGCCCTGTGTGCTTTTGATAAGAATAAGCCCTGTAAAATCAGGGCTTATTCCTAATAAAAGTATTAAACAGAAGTTGAAGGTGATAATCCTTAATTTGTGAATGTAATCCTTAATCTGGTGAAAGTGTGACTGTGCCTGGCTGTGACTGTTCTTTCTTCTCAATCTGCTTTCTTCATAGTGTGTTGGGAATATTTGCCATCCCTTCTCCATGCAAAGAGCAGTAGGATGCAGGATAGAGGCTCCCAAACACTGCCTTGCCTTTTTTTTTTAGAACTTCTCTTAGGGAGCCTTCTGTGTATAAAACAGGCATTTTGTTATTTTCTTTCCAAGGCTAACTTCCTCAGTTTAACTTGTTATAAAATGAGTCATGTAAAGAGCCCCTCTCTGTGTGAGGTGTATCCCTTCTCTGTGAAAACATTACAGCCCAAACAACTTGCTTGTAGTTTATTTAAGATGCTTTTGTTGAAAGCTGAGCTAAGCAGAGAAACCTCTTATGTGTGAAGTATTATACAGTGTGTGTGAGATAATAACACCTTGTAATTCATTACAGCTGGCTTGTATTTACATAAAAGAAGGCTGAGCTGTGTAGGAATTTGCTGATTAATTTATTTTTAATGAGAGTGAAGTATACCAAGTACCAAAATAAACTTTGCTTTGTGTATCTTACTGCTCCTGAAATAGGTGGAAAAATTAATGGTAGATATTTTGGCTCAAAGCTACATACATTAATTCATATACAAAACAGTTATTTAAACTTTAACCCCTTTCCTGCTATGTAATTTAAACCTGGCCCCACGTTATCCATGCCATGGGAACACAGGACTGGGAGTGCACCACCATCCAGCCTGGGAGATCATGTACAGCTGTGGTGAAACCAGGGAGCTGCTGGAATTTGTGGGACAACCGGTCTGGAGGTGACAATGCCCTTCATACTCTGAATGTGGGACAGCCATGTGGTCAACATGGAACCCTTCCCTGTGTTTATGGGCAGGAGGCTCCACAAATGATGGTGCCACATGCCCTCGTTAGCATCTGCCTTTGCTCCTTTTATTAGGGTGAGAATAAAGACCTGTAATCCCAGCCCTGCCTGGGCCATGAAGTGCCTTCCACCCCCTGCTTGGGCTGAGCCAGCAGTGGGGTGTGTTTGGGTGTGTAGGGCCTGGTGAAAAAACGAGGCAGAAACTGTCTCTGAATTAAAAAAGTCATTTGCTAGAGAGGAGCAATCCACTGGAGACTGCACAGGGCCAGGGAAGAGTTTGCTTCTCAGTCATTAGTTACCCAGAGACAGGTTTTGAATGTACAAAATTAGATTGGATATTAGGGAGAAATTCCTCCCTATGAGAGTGGGCAGGCCCTGGCACAGGTGCCCAGAGAAGCTGTGGCTGCCCCATCCCTGGAAGTGTCCAAGACCAGGCTGGACAGGGCTTGGAGCACCCTGGGCTGGTGGGAGGTGTCCCTGCCCATGGCAGGGGTGGCACTGGGTGGGTTTTAAGGTCTCTTCCCACCCAAACCATTTCATGATTCAAATACAAGCCCTCTTTCCTCTCCAAAGGTGAGTTGGAAAGGTGCCATTGCCAGTATCTTATATAAGGCATCTCTCTTTACAGCCAGAATTTAAAGTCCTTGAAAACAAATACATTTCCAGTAACAAAATCTGTCCCCTGCAAGTGTTCCAGCAGCAGCGATTGGCAGGTGAGTGATTCTCACCCACAGCACTGCTCCAGGGCCACAGAACAGAGGGATTTGAACCAAGATCAAAGCCCATCTTTTCCCATTTTCGAGGTTTTCCAGAGAGAATGATTGAGGGTATTTTGCTTATGGACAGTTCTTTGTTGGTGCTGCTGAGTTTTTGAAAAGTGGTCTCAGAGCATTTGCCTGGGGGGCACTTTCTGTATATTAAGTGAACATATGCACATGCATTTCTTCTGGAAGGAACCTTGTAAAGCACTTTATCATCCAACCTGACCTCCTGTTTCATATACAGACTTTAGTCATCTCTGGTTATTTCAAAGTCCTTACTCCCCCAGCTTTCCCAGGTACTGTAAAATGAAGAGCCATGAGCCCTAGGGAGCATTTAAGATTTCAGCTGGATCTTGGCTTGCTCTCTGTGAGCAGAAGGGCCAGCACTCAGTGTCTTCCTTTCTCTCCTGTTTTTACACCAGGGGGAGAGCAGGAGCATGTTTTGCCTCACAGGGTCAAACTTTGGAATCCTTCAGGCTTTAGGCTGATTTTTTGAGATATTTTGGAGTAGGGGGGAGTCATCTAATACCCTTTGTTGCCTACTCTCTATTTTGAGTGGTTAAATGTTGTTCTGTGCCATCTCTGCTGCTGTGCTCACACACCTTTGGGTATTGAACTCTTTTCCCTGCATCTTTAACTCACTGCAGTGCTGAGAGCATGGGCATCCTGGATGGTACCTGCATGGGCATCCTGGATGGTACCTGCATGGGCATCCTGGGTGGTACCTGCATGGGGATCCTGGGTGGTACCTGCATGGGCATCCTGGATGGTACCTGCATGGGGATCCTGGATGGTACCTGCATGGGGATCCTGGGTGGTACCTGCATGGGCATCTTGGATGGTACCTGCATGGGCATCCTGGATGGTACCTGCATGGACGTCCTGGGTGGTACCTGCATGGGCATCCTGGATGGTACCTGCATGGGGATCCTGGGTGGTACCTGCATGGGCATCCTGAATGGTACCTGCATGGGCATCCTGGGTGGTACCTGCATGGACGTCCTGGATGGTACCTGCATGGACGTCCTGGATGGTACCTGCATGGGCATCTTGGATGGTACCTGCATGGGCATCCTGGATGGTACCTGCATTTGCTGTGCTGTCCACTGCTTAAGCCCTGATAAAGTGCAATTAGCACTTCCCAGATTTGTGACTGATCCTCTCCTTCCACAAAGTGACATTTTCAGCTGTGCCTCTGCCCCACCAAGCCCTTGGATCAGAACTGCTGCTCCTGACCTGGCAGTCGGAGTAACCCCTGTCCTGTCTCCCTCACCCTGCCCCTGGCTTGCCAAGTGAGGGAAACAGAAACTGGAGGCTAAGGGCAAATTTTTCCAGCAAAGCTTTAAATCAGATGAATATGGAATAGATGAAGAGCAGCAAAGCCATGGGAAGGTGAGCATCAGCTGGGAGGGGACTAGTTCTGCAGGCATGGTCCCTGTGATGTGCCAGTGCCACTCCTGGCACTGCTCTGAGGAGCAGTGGGAGCCTGACCCTGTGCCCCACTCGTGTTTTTCCACATTCTCCTACTTGCAGCATTTCTGTGGGACTGGTTTAATCCTGAGCACACAGAGAAGATTGTCTGCAGCCCAGGGATGTGCTGAAGTACTTCTTGAGCATTTGGAGAGGTTTGCTGATCTCCTCTACAGGTGTGCTGAACAAATCATGGAGCTCCAAAGCCTGACTGTGTGTCTTCCAGGAACATGAAAGTCCTGGTGAGGGGAATTGTAAAGGTTCAAGTTAATACCTAGAAACTGCTGTGTCTTTCTAACTTTTCTGTCAAGAGAGCTGTGCCACAAATACAGTGGTCATCTCAGGCCCCAGTGCAGGGGTTTGACAGTGAGTACATGGGATTTTTTTCTTGGTGGATGCTAGTGGCAGCTAATTTGGAATCAGAATCATAGAATATGCTGAGTTGGAAGAGACCTGGAGGGATCATCAAGTCCAACTCCTGGCTCTGCACAGGACACCCCAACAATCCCACCCTGTCCCTGAGAGCATTGTCCAGATATCCTATTGGAGACCTCCCTGTGAAGGCTCCTGCCCTCCCCATCTGCCTCTTCACATCTGCCCTGCTTTGTTGTCTCCCTGATTAATAAACTCTAATCAAGGCTTTGTTCTTTTCCCTGAAGACGCTGCAATGACCCTGTGCCTTGTCCTTGCCACTGACCTGGGCTGTGTCCATCTTGCCTGGGCCTTTGGGTACCCAGGGCTGGATGAATACCTTTTCAGATCTCAGGGTGATGGTCCTCCCAAGCTATATCTCCATCTTCTGGATGCCTGGTCTGCACAGCTTGGCCCTCAGTGCTCTCTGTGTTCTCCTGAGGAGTCAAGGAAAGTGCAGAAGCTTCCATGGGAGTCTGGGAAGCTTGGCAAGGACATAGGACAGACCCTGAGGCTCAGCATGAGTGAGCAGTGGCCTCTGCTGCTTGTGCAGTGCCCACCTTTCCCCTGCCTACAAAGGGACTGTCACCCATGGGTGCCTGACCTCCTGCACTGTGATGGGGCACATTAACAGTCTTGTGATCCTTCCCAGACTCCTCTGGTGAGGTTTTTTTTTTACCACTGCCACTTCTTCAGGCCTTTGGGGTTGTCCTGTGCATCCTGTGTATGTTCTTCCTGAAGTTGCTGAACATGTTGAGGGAGTACTTGTTTTGCTTACAGTCATTCAACCTGCTGAGCAGCTTGCTCTGCTCATTTGTGGGACAGAAGAGATGGTTGGGCCTCATCCTTCCCCTGGGAATGCAGAGGAGCTCACAGGAGTGTGATTCCACCTTCTGCTGTTCCATTTTAGTGGCTGCTCCAGGTGTGATGTGCTGAGAGGAGCCAGTGAGTTCAGTTCAAGTGGGCAGATTAATGGGAACACTTCCCTGCACCCTAATGCAGAAACCAGCAATGCCTCCTGTCCCATTCTTGCTGCCTTGTGCAGGTGTGTTCCTGGAGGAGGGCCCTGCACGTGCTGCTGAGCCTGGATCCTGTTGGGAAGCTGCTGGAACTCCCAGCAGGTGAGACCTTCCTGCTTCTTTCAGGAGTGAGGAGTCCTGCACATGCAGAGCCTTCATCACTGACTGTGTCACTGACTGAAAGAGTGGGCTGGGCTCCTCCTTCATTCCTTATCCCACCTGCCAGTTCTTGGGCTGCTCCACATCCTGTCAAAACCAGGCATCTTATGCAGATTTACTCATTGTCCCACATCCTTCCCTGTGTGCCCTCTTCCTGCTGGTAGCCAGACCCACTGATGTTACAATGCCCAGTTCCATTTCTGTGTGTTCCTTTTGGAAGGAGGGAAGGAAGGAGAGTCTAAAAGTGCTTTTTCCCATGTTCAGTCCAGGGCAGCAGCTGAGGGAGAGGCACACTGTGGTCCCTCTCCTGAGTAGCTCAGCACTGGACCTTGGAGGGCCACCATGGCAGATCCATGGCCACACCTTGGCTTCCCTGCATGGCACAGAGGTGGCAGGGACCTCGGAGCTGCAACAGGAGAGAACCTGTGTGCAGGGCACAGTGCTGGGCAGGGGCAGCAGGGCGGGGGGTTCCTGCCTCCCCTGCCATCACTTGTGGTTGAATCATTTGGCCTGGGGTGGTCACAGCTGCCCAGTGGCCTGGTGAGGCCTCCTGTCCTCTGATTTGAGAGAGTCTTGACAAACAGATGGAAAAGATGAAACAAGGAATTTGTGTGCCCTCTGTATAGAAGATTCCATAACACCATGGTTGGGAACCTGGGACAAAAAATGGGGGGATTTGACTCTGGTGCAGGAACTCAGACTGGGACTTTTCTCACCCAGCTGTGCTGGCTGTGTGCATGTGGCCAGTGAGTTCCACACCGTGGAACTCTGCTATGCAGGGCCTTCCAGAAATGCCTGTAGGGAAGTATCTCGGAGCACCGTGACGTTTTGTGGTGGAAGATGTGGGTTTCAGTCTGAAATAAAGGTGGGGGTGGGAAGCAAATCTGGCTTCTCATGCTCCTGTGTGAGTGCTCTCCAAGAACTATCAGGAAACAGGTTGGCAGGGTGCCCTCCATGTGTGCGTGAAGAGGAAGCAGCAGGTACATTCTGTGGAAAACCCAGGCAAGGCACTTGTGTTTGCTGAGCTCCAAGAACATCTGCAGTGGGATGCAGGAATGAAGTATTTATTGCCTAATGCAGCCAGAGCAGAGCTGCCCAGGGACATTGGCTTGGAAGTGGCACTTGGAGCTGTGTTCAGCCAGAGGGAATTTTCCCCTTGTCTTTCTCTGCTGATTGCAGAAGGTGTGCAGACAGCACTTCCAGATAAGATCCCTGCTTTTAGCTGGCAAAAATGGGCTGCTGCCATTCCCACATCCTGAGTTGGCCAATCAGCCTGAGCAGTGCCAATTATAGCCGTTTATCTCTTTGCCAGACAGCAGGGACAGGACAGCTCTCATCTAATTTTAGATGTCTGCATGGTAAGCCTCTGTCCCTGCCTGGCAGCCTGAGCTGCTGCTGCTCCGTGGGCAGAGATAAAGCGCTCCCAAGGCTGCTTTCATCGGACCTGTTTCAGGTGTCTGCTGCAGGGTGAGGTAACTGACTCCTGGAAGTCTCTGCCTCTCCCCACCAACCCTGAAGGAGCCCAGCCTGACAAGCTGGGCTGGAGATGTTTACATCGTGTGTGCTTTCATGTGCTGAGGTCCAGGAGAAATTACTGGAGGAGAGTAGGTCATTACCAAACACCAGCTGGAGACATTGTAAATCCCTTTACACAACCAGCAGCAGTTGTTCATTTGGAAGGAAACATGCATTCAATGACTTTTTTAAAAATCACACTCTCTTTAGCTCTTTAGGAAGGCAAAAGGTAGAGTGATGTTACCCTTCTGTTATGTTGTCACTGGCAAAGCAGCTGCAGAAAAACACCCATTGTGTTACAGCCTCTTCCCTGTGTAATTGTTCCAAACTTCCTTACAATGGATTGGATGTTCACCTTTTATTTTAAGTCAGTGTTATTTTTTAAGCTACTCTAACACTTATTTTCACCTGTAACACTTGTGTGCCAGCAGCTTTGTTACAATTTTGTCCCATCCCTGCTGACTTTGCCCTTCTTTGCTGCACCATAGCACAGCCCTGGCTGCCAACTTCTGTTTGCTGATTGAACCCACCTTTGCTTCTGTTCTTGCCTTTTCACAGCCCTGCTGAGGCTCCACGCTGATTTCAGGGATCTAAAGACTGGACAGCTAATCCAAACTAATCATCCCACTCAGCTCTAGTCCACAGAGAGTGATAGTCCCTTGGGGACATGATTCACCCCAGCTCTCTTGGAGCCTGGTGTGTGGATGTGCTGGTTCACACTCAGGCAGGGTCATCCCTCTCCACTCCATGATTATTCCAGAGCACACATTTAGCTTTTTGATTACTTAATTTATCCTGGATGAATTAAATCTCCAAGGATTTTGTGGATAAATGGCCAACTGATTAGACCAGCTCTCCAGCCAGTTCTTCATTCCCTGGTTGCCCACGTGGAGTTCAGTAGCTCCGGGGTGAGCTGGGTGGGGATGGATGTCCCGTGTGCTCCTCTGCACAGTTCTTCACTCACTGCTTTGTGTTCTCACGGTGTGTTCCTACACAGTGCTCTGATTCACGCAGCAGTGCCTGCCTGTATTGTTCCTCCAAAACCAGCTCCATGGTGCTTTGGGAAGCTGCGTTAGCCAATCCCAGAAGAGGCAGCACCATCATTGGCACAGCTCCAGCCTCCTAAGGTTGAATGTCCTTTCCTTGAAGGATTTCCAAGGACATGCTAAGAGAGCACGTGAGCTATTGCTCTTCTCACCTGCAGTATCTAATGACCAAGATTCCTGCAGTGCTTTATACAAACACTGTGACTCTGTGGCATCAAAAAATGTGGTGTTGTGGCTTCTCTGCCCAGTGCTGGTCTAGCAGAGCCAGGCTCCCAGGAAATGCTAAGGAGGAGCGTTAGCTCTGGCTCAGGGACGAGTAAGACTTTGCCAAGTCTGATTACCCACTTGGGATATTTGTATTTCATTATAACTGACACTGAGCAGCATGTTTGATTTGGAACAAATTTCAAGCAGGAACAAGTTGCAGCATCTGCATTTCCACTGCGAGCACAGTGAGGGACAAAACAGGTTGGAGCCTGCTTGGCCAAGGGTGGGGACCTCTATGGGGAAGGGAAGGGGAGGGCAGCACATTAATCAGTTATAAGGAAAAGGAAGGAGCATCATGAAGAGCTGACCTTCTTCCCCTTGCAAAAGGGACACTCTGGGCACCAAGTATCAGGTGTGTGTCCGAGGGAACTGGGTGAGGGAGCCGGGGAAAGGCGGCTCCTCCCCGGAGTGGGAGGCTGTACCTGGTGATTAATTCCCAAGCAGAGGAGTGGAGCTCATGCTGAGTCCTGAAGGAACCTGTTGGGAGGGGCAGAAAAGACCTGAAGTCGGGCACAGGACTAATACAGCTGGAGAGACACCTCTTGGCATCGGCAGCTCCGGTCATGTTCAACTACCTGGCAGTGGAGGAGAGGCCCCAGCTGCACCGCGGCTATGGGGGCCAGCAAGGCGTGTCTGGGCCACTGAGGAGCCGCCTGGAGCAGCTGAGGAAGCCGTGGTGGAGGGAGCCCAGCCCGCTGGTGCTGCAGCACAGCGAGACAGCCCGGCTGGCCATCGACGCCTTCCTGGAGCAGGGCGAGCGCGGCTACCTGAGCGCCATCGCCGAGGAGCGAGAGCTGCCCTTCCTCTCTGCCCTGGACATGGAGTACATCAGCCAGCAGAGGAACCACAGCCTTCCAGATGCCAGTGCAATGAAAGAGGGAGAGGCTGACCCTGGGGATGGGGACACTGGAGATGGGATCTCCCTGAGCTCCGAACTGACGTCGGGCACCTACTTCCCGCTCATGTCTGACGTGCACCCTCCAGAGCTGGAGCTGGGCTGGCCAGGGACACCTCTCCTCACTGTGTCAGGCCAGACTCAAGCCACTGTGATTTTCCAGAGGAACAAAACTAACAGCATCAAGGATTTGGTCCGGTCTCTGCTCAGCCGGGCACGGACGGTATGTATCGAGCTGTGTCCCCTGAGTGGGGTCTGTGGCTGGTCCCACACCTGTGCCCCACATGCTCCACGCTGCTGTCACTGCTGTCTGCGTGTCTGGCATGATGGGATTGCTTTTTCTGTAGCAGAACTCTAATGTTCCTGCTCCTTTCCTTTCCTGTAATGTCTTTCCACCTGGGATTTCATGTCATCCAGGCACTGCCCTTGAGGGCACTCCGTGTTTGTGGCTGTGGGGATGCAGAGCCTGGAGTGAGTGCAGGGCCTGCAGAGCTCACTTTTGGCTGTCCCAGCCAGTCCTGCCCTCTCAGCCAGGGAGGCTGCATGGCCAGGGCTCTTCTCCAGCCCTGGACATCATGTTAAGCAGGACAAGAGGATACCACTGGTGAGTTTCTATGGGAGAATCACTGAAAAGTTTGGATGGGTAGGAAGGAACCTTCCAGACCATCTCTTGCCACCCCCTGCCATGGGCAGGGACACCTCCCACCAGCCCAGGTTGCTCCAAGCTCTGTCCAACCTGGCCTTGGACACTCCCAGGGATGGGGCAGCCACAGCTTCTCTGGGCACCTGTGCCAGGGCCTCACCACATATGACCCAAGTAAATTTGTGGGACTGAAAATCCCTGCCTGTGGTTTGAAGTAGGTTAGAATCCTGTCTTCTAGGCTTGATATCTGTGCCTCTCTGGGGATGAGTAAGATCAGTTTTGCTCCATTGGACAGTTTCTGTTGTGTTATTACAACCCTCAGATGTAATAAAAATGATGACTACAGTACCTGCGTACCAAGCACAGTCCTGGCATGAATTTACTCACTCAATAATGCTGCTTCTTGCTTCTTTTTGCTTTGCAACTGTGTATGAAAGCAGCAGCTCAGACCACTGTATCTCAGACACCTTTTCAGCTTTTATTGTCTTTGTCCTCTTTATGGCTCTTTCCAGCTGTTCCACATTACTTTTCTCATGTAGTATTTGTGCAGAGATATTGAGGAAACATTTAGAACAAAGTTCACTTTAACCTGTCAGCTTCAAGGCAATTTCTGTTATCACTTCAGTAGTTTCCTATTTAACGTCCCAGTCACTCCTTCCATTCATGGTGCAAAATCAGGAGATAAGGAATTGTCACGCCTGGACCTTGGCTGTGCCCAGAACATGAGCTGTTCACAGCTCCTGTGAGATCTGTCACCGTCAGCAAAGCTGAGCAAAGGGATTCCTGTGCTCCCAGCAGCTCAGATTGCTGTGCAGCATCAAACATCCTCAAAGAATCACGTGTGTCAGGGGCATTTGGGTGTGATGGGATCTCTTCTCTTTGGCCCAAAAGACTGTTCTGCCACGTGAGCTGCTGCTCAGTTGTAAGCAGCCCTTGCTTAATGCCTGAACTTCTGTTACACCTTACAGGAAAATACAGGAAGGTTTGGTCCAGGAAGTAAGAGACAAAAAGCTTTGTTTGTCCTCACAGGCAGCTGATTTATGGTGGCTTAAATGATCTGAAAAGTTCTGTGATACTGACCCCAATCTTGTCAACAGTGGGGATGAAGGCACAGTCATGGCAGAATGCACAGAGTAAATGACTACCAAGAAACGTCCTCCTGTCACTCAGCACGTGTCCTGGATCTCCAACGATATTCTGATCCTTTGAGCCACAGGAAAAACATCTTGCTGCTTTCTCAGTTCTCAGGAACTTGCCGTTGCTGTGGGCAGATTGCCCAGGCAGAGGGTGCTTTATTGTACTCTCAGTACATCTTGAGCTTTTGGCTTGCTTTGCTTGGCTTGACAAAGCCCCAACCATCTTCAGCTCATCATGTTCAAGCTGGGGATTTCACACAATGTTTTTGACTGTTGTGTGAAACATGAGAATGAGTTTTCAACCATCTTATTGGTTTATTACTGGTGTTCTACTGGCTTCTGGGTTAGCAGCTCTGGCCAGTGCTTCCTATGATTAACTCTGTGATTGATGGCAGCTCTGGCTCATTCACAACCCCAGTTACACAGATTTAAGCACTTACTGAGTCATTTCGCTCATCGAACCATCCAAAAGGATGTTACTTATGTGTGTTTTAATGACAAAAGAGTAAACAGAGGTAAAAACATCCTTTGCTTGAAGTGCCAGTGTGGAGAACCACCTGCTTTTTTTGCTTTCCAGCTGCTCTTTCTCCATTTCCAGTATTTTTTCCACTAGACTTCAAGCTCTTGTCATAGATCCCTCTTTTAGAGTGCTTCTCCTCCTCTGGGGGACACAGTGCTGGTGGGAAGTGGGAAAGCTCTGGAGATCCCCGATTGTTTTTCCCAGGTCCTGTGTGGGGACACAGGAGGGTGTGTGTATGCAAATGCTGTTTGGTGCTTCCCCGGTGCAGTCACACAGAACATCAGCTGACATCTTTTGCAACAGCACATTTGGACACACAAATCAGCCAAAGGAGCATTTGTTTCATTGGTAACTTTGCCTGGTGTGGTTGGTCTCTCGACTTGGCTGCATTTAACCTGCTCTCTTTGAAGATGGATGTTCAGATTTCAGCTTTTCTCTTTGCCGACACAAGATGATGCAGTGCAGCCACACCTCTGCTTCATGTGATAATCCTGTTACAGTTTTACTCTTGTTGGATGAGCTCCAGTCTGGTTTCAGCTGTGCCTGCTGCTCCTCTCACCTCTCTCGTTCAGCTCTGACTCTGGCTGTGCACTCAGGTCTGTGTGTGATGGCAGAAGGGTCCCTGATGGTCCCCAAGGTGTCGCTTCCAATGGCACCACTGCAGTAATGACCCAAACCACAGGGCTATTGGCCAATACCAGTAAAACCAGCTGTGCTGGTTAGAAACCAGACAGATGGCAAACCCCAGTGGGGTGCTGGTAAGTGCTGTAATTCCCAAACTGATGACTCCAGTAATTGCTGAATTGTGAGTTTCCAGAAGTTGGTTTGGAAATGCCGTGGTTTAGCCCTACAGTGGCAAAGTGTGAATTTTCTAGAGCCTGTGGGGCAGCTGTGCGTCTGCAATGTCCTGATCCCAAGGCCGAGCCACGGGCTTGGAGACTGTGATGAGGGTGGAGAGGAGTAGGGATGCCCTGAGCCAGCCCAGCCTTGCCACCCCCACTGACACCGAGGGGCTGGAGGCACTGACATGTTGTTTGGGTTTGTAAGGCCAGGTTGACTTGAGTGCTCAAAGCTTGAAACATGAGGTACTTCAGTTGTGTTGTCAGGAGCCTGAATTGCAGATGGTACTTGGATGCCCAACTCCCAGCTTTAGAGAGCAGCTGGGAATTGTCTTTGAGGCTTTAGACCTCATTTCTTTTTTTTGTAACCATGTGTTCTTAGGAGGCTTCAAGGAAAAAACTTCCAGGCTCTTTTCCCCCCAAAACTTCTCATCTTTGGAGCTGAGCTGATGTTACTGTGGGAGGTGCCTGCTTTGGTTATAGAGAGGACACGCTGCTCTGAGTGCCCTTATGGATACCCACAGTTAGAATGGGCAGCTCCACACAGGCACCTGCATCTCCCCCTGGCAGGGAGGGCACAGCCCTGTCTGTCCCCCCTGCACAGGGCAGGGCCCTGGGGCTGCCACCCTTCCTGCCCAGCATCCACCATGGTGCTCACCCAGAGCACCTCTGTCCAAGCCCCTCCTGGGGAGGAGGGTGTGAGCAGAGCTACAGCCTGTTCCTCCTCCTGATGCCAAGGCAGACTGTGGTAGTTTTAGCTAACCCACTTTGGGAGGCCTGTGTGAGTCTCTCAGGGCTCCCCCCAGCTGGCACAGGCTGTCCCTCTGCCTGGGGCACTCTCTGGTGCTGCAGCACAGCTGAGCCTGCCAGGAGGTGCAGGGCTGCATCCAGCCCGGGCACTGGGGGCCACAGGGGACTCTGTGCCATGTGCTGCTTCCTGCTCTGCCCCATCCCTCTCACTGCAGCCTGGCAGTGCCAGTTTGGGGCAAGCACCAGCCCTGCACTGTGCCAGCCAGCCCTGCCAAAGCCTGTGAGCATTGGTAGAGAAAAGCAAGTTGGTGTGGACCTTCTGTGCACCCCCAGTGCAGGCAGTGCCTCTGAACATGTGGGATCTGGGGCCAAAGGGGCATTGGTCTCCCTTGACTCCATCGTACTGCCTGCCCAAGCAGAGTTTGGATTGTCCCCAAGGCCAAGCCTGCCTCAGACCTAAGCCAGAGATGAGCTGGAGTACCATGAGGAGAAGTGTGGCTGAGAGGGACTCCCTGAGGCTTTGCACAAGTTTGGGCTATAGTTTTTTCGTGGTGCTTCATCATCAGAGGATGTGTGACCCATCGAAGTCATTTGGCTAAATTGCCCCTGGTCTGTGGCTGCAGGACACTGTGGAGAGACGTGGTGAGGTCCCCTTTGGTGTGGGTGGCAGCAGCACCCAGTGCTGATAGCCCAGCAGCAACATTCATTTGGGAAGCTGAAGATGCTTCTCTCTGCTTGCAGAGCTCTTCCAGGGCTGGCTCCACTGTCCGTGCCAGGTGGGAGTGTTTCAGGAGGGGAGAGGAGTTTGCAAGAGCCTCTTAAGGTTTCTGGGCACACAACACTGACAAGGACAACCAAAGAGGTGCCCTTCAGAGTCAGGCCCTGCAGCCTGTATCTCCCAGGGCCAGGGTGAGAGGGTGGAGATGTGGTTTGTGCTTGGACAGCAGGAATTATTTCTGGCTCTTGCCAGCTGCCTTGTGTCCCACATGGATGCCTGGGATGGCAGCAGCCTCTGGGAAGGTTCTTCCCCAATCCCTGCTCTGGTGGGCTGGGCCTGGGGTCTTCTGCAAGCGGTTGAGGAGCAGTGACAGTGTCAAGCACCATCACAGAGGTGGGGTCTGGGGACAACACTGACAGAGCTGTGAAATCTTGTCCATGTGCAAAAGGGGTAAATCCCCAAGGGAGCAGGAAGCACCTCCTGGCTCTGCTGCCCTCTGTGCCATAGCTCTGGTGCAGAGGGTCTCCCCATGGTGTGTGCAGCTCAGAGGGACCAGCTTCCCAAGCAGAAGTCTGGGACAGGGAGCACGAGGGAGCCCACAGAGCCCTGCTGTGCCCATGGCAGCTGCCTCCACTCAGGGCTGAGGCCGTGAGTGTCAGCCTGGAGAGTTTATTCGTTAAAACAGAGCAGGAGAGCCACTGGGCAGTGGGCACTCTGGGGTCAGCATGGGAGTCTGGAGCATAAATCCAACACCAGCGATACTTGGAGCTCCTCTGCTCTTTCCTGAAGCAATTCCAGAGCAGCCCCCTGCCATGAATGCCATTACTCCTGTTCCTGTTTAAAGCTTGGACCACCGCACATGTGAAAGCTGAGCTCACTGCCATCCTCTGCGTTTAGCTCTTGGTTTGGAGAGGAGGAGCAGCAGAGCAGCAGTGCCAGAGGATGAGCTCCACAGGGGGGTTGGGCTGGGGAGTGTGGCATTTCTGGCCATGCTCTAACACAGGCAGGGCAAGGGGTGGGAAACAGGCTCCCTCCTCCTCACAGGGGGCATGATGGGCAGCAGGACAGACTCCCTGCATTTGGTGTGCCAGGTGAGGTGCGGGGCATGAACACTGACTAGCAGGGCAGGTTGTTGGAGCTTCACTCCCAAACTCACTGCTTTTGGGGCCATCTTTATTTGGGCATCCTCTGCTGATTGCAGAAACTCACATCAGGGTTATGCACCCAACTTACAAGCACCAGGTACCTTATTCACTACTGTGATGTGGTAAAAACTGGGAGTGGAGTAGTTGGGCAGAGGTTCCTTTTCTTTTTCACCTTTTGTAACAAAGTTGCTCTGCCAGTAAATCCTTCACTATCTTCTTCCATCCCGCAGTGTGTTCCCATCTTCCATGAGTTTTCATGCTGATGGTTCAAGGTCTGAGTCACTGGGTTGCTCTGCACCCTGAGGTGCAATGACAAATCATCCTGCTCAGCAAGTGCTCTCCTGCCTGTTCCTTCCTTCTCCACGGTGTCCTCCTGACTCCCACCACTGACAGTGACAGCCAACAGATGGATCCCAACATCCAAACTTTGTGTTTCATCCAAACAATGGCCCCTCCATGTTTTCTGCTGGCAACTCCCCTCTCTAAGGAACAGGAACAGACTCTTCAGGCTATTCCTATATGATTGATTTCCCAGCCACTGGGAACCAACCATTGTTCTTGTTGCAGGTCGTAATGTACTTTGAATTTTCTAGTTCTGGGTCAACTCACATGTGGTAGTTGTTTGTCATGACTTACCTTCCATTTTCTGCATTTTCCTTCCATTTTTTGAAGAGTTCATGTGGCTGTGATGGTCCCATTCCATCTCCACAGTGAGGTGGGTTGCCAAGGCCTTCCTCAGCCTCATTCTTCAAAGAACTGGCAGTTGTCTTGAAAATTCTTTCCCTTTTTAAAACCTCTCCTTGGAGACTTTACCTTGCAAGTCTTCAGGGGTTTTTTTAATATATTTTTTTTAATTTTTAATAATCTTAGTGTTATTCTTTCTTCCTCCTGGCAGGTTCCATACCCACCAGTTGCATCCTGGGCTGTATGAGCAGGAGTTCTGCCAGCAGGGGAGGGGAAGGGATCCTTTCCACACGTGTTTTTATCTGATTTTGTCCAGGCACCCCTGGGATGTAACATGTACATACTCAGATACCTCCTCCCTTGCCTGGCAGTGTGTCCTTCCTGAACAAAACTGTCCTTTTTCAGATTAATCTGCCATTCCTGTGGAGTCACTCTTGCTGATTGAATGATGATTTACTCAGTCTCAGCTCTTGTTTATAATGTTTTTTCCTGCCATATTTGCATAAGACAACACGTAGTAGTTGCACTGCTGACAGTCAGTTTGTGCACTGTGTTAGCCTTTCAGCCATTCCTTTCTGAGAATGATGGATGAGATGGGAGGTACCTGGGTGGGGCTTGTCTTCATAGTTATTAAAATTTGATTTTAGCTGCCATGGTGGGGCAAGGGCTGCTAAACACAAGGGGCCAGAAGCATCTCCACTCAGGTGGCCACAGGGGCTCAGTTACTGAGGAGGTTTGAATACTTAGTTCATAGTTTAAGCACAATTCACTTGGTCATGAGATTTCAACAGTTTCTTGTGTTTTTTCCCCCCCACACCTCTTTTTTCTTCTGGCCAGGTGATAGCAATTGTGATGGATCTGTTTACAGACATGGAAATTCTGTGTGACCTGCTGGAGGCCTCGAGCAGAAGGCACGTCCCTGTTTACCTGATCCTGGATGAAGAGTACTTGAAGCACTTTGTGGAAATGTGCAATAAAATGGCTCTTACTCAGGAGAGCTTCCCAGTAAGTTTTCAGTCACACACTGGATATGATAAACAGGTCTTGGGATTGATAAAAACCATGTTCCCTCTGTTCTGTTCGCTCTCCCTGGTCCCAGGGACCTCTCCCTTCTCTCACTGTCCCAGGCCAAGAGACCATGGCTGTTTGCTCTTGGAGATGAATGCACAGGGGAGGGTGTGGAGGAGCCTCCTAGTCCCGTATTTTGATGTTTTGGGGCCTCATTTCAGTTTTGCTTGCAGGGAGTGTGAAGTCAAGGCCAGTGAGATGCAGTGAGTTACTGAACACTTTGCTGGGCTGGTGCAGAGGCAGGAGGGGACCAGGGAACTTCATCCATGTGGACCTGTGTCATCTCCTGGACACAGGGGGAGATGATACAGCCCCTGCTCTGGGGCACAGAATTGCAACACTTCAGTTGCCCACAGCCCAGATCCCTGATGCCAGTTTAGATTCCAGGCAGAGCTGCTGCAGGGCAGTAGCTGGAAGGGCAAGGGGCACAATGAGTCCCCTCAGATGTCCTGCTGCAAACCCCACCACTTCCTTCTGCTCCACCCTTGGGTTAAAAATCTCGTGTTAACATCTACCTTTAGGCTTTGTGATTCAGTTGTGGGTCCATGAGGGATTTGTGAAAAACTCAGTTCCTGCTCAGTGGGTGCCCATCACCAAAGGTTTGTGGTGCCCCAAGCAGGTAGAACAGTACAAATTAATGTGACAATGCCACAATGTGACAATGCCACAAGCTCTCTTGGGAACTCACAGCCTCAGAGATGCAACCCAGTATCCTGCTGCTCCTCAATTCTGGCTACCATTTATCCATGGAAATTGTTTTTTTGTTGTTATTTGTTAGTCCTGCAAGGCCTGGTCTCCTCCCCGGTGTGCACAGGATTCCCTGGAGCACTGGTTCTCCTCCAGCCATCAGTTTCGTAGGTTTTCCCTTCATTTGGGTGGAAGTTTTCCTGTTACTTCAAAAGCATTCCTAACTAAAATACAAGCCAGGGAAAATGCAAAAACAGTGTGTTGCAGCATTCAAAATAGATGCAGTTACAAATGTCTTTATTTCCCCTCATTTCTAACCTGTCTACACAAAGGTTAATTTAGAAAGGCTTCCTTAGAGAAGCTCTCTGTGCCCTGGTCTAGTTGACAAGGTGGTGATTGGCCAAAGGTTGGACTCAATGCCCTTCAATGTCTCTTCTGACCTCAATGATTCTGTGTTTCTTCTCCTGTGCTGGTGAAGTTCTGTCCTTTCTTGCTTCTCATGAGCCAGACCCATTCCATTCTGCCCCTTGAAATGGCAGGAACTGTTAGGAAACACTGCTTCGTGCTGGAGCAGGTTTGCTGCCAAAAATAGCTGCCTCCCTGGAGTCACCTGGTGGATCCAGATGAATTCCATCTCTCCAAGATTTATTTTATGGCTTCTTATCCAAGACATGGCCTTTGTTTTTAACTAAAATTAGAGTGAGTTTATATCTGTGGAGATGTCTGTGTCTCTTTGTTAGGCCTGATGTCATGTCTTGTGTTTGAATGGTTAATTACCACTCACCTCCCCATTCCATGACTCATCAGCAGCTCTTCACCTGAAGTGCCTCTTACTCTGCTGCACCTCAAGCAGTCCATGAGCAACCCCACAGGCTGGACACTCACAGCCGAGTGGAATGAGGGGACATGTTTTATTCCTGCCTCTGAGTTGTGACAGGATGTGGTGCTGAATCTCCATTTGGAATAATTGGTGGCAATTTGGGGTTTGATGGGGAATTTGGGGTGATTGCCCCTCCAGCATCTTACTCCTGAGAACAATGTGTGAGCCTGCTGGTGGCAGAGCTGGTGCTGAGCCTCAGCAAACCCCACGGCAAGTGTTGGCAGCAGAAGACTTAACTTGGAGTTTTCAAACATCCATCTGCTCAACCTGGAACTGTCTGGATGGAGCAAGAGTGGTACCTGGCAGTCTGGCTTTCCTGCAAGACTGTGGGATTCTCATCTTGTTGGGATGATTCAAGGCCTGGATTGCCAAAAGGACTGACCTCCCAGGCACTCAGCAATAGGACAAGGGGGCACGGGCTAGAGCTCTGCCAGGGGAGGTTTAGGTTGGAGATGAGAAAAAAATTCTTTGCAGAGAGAGTGCTCAGGCATTGGAATGGGCTGCCCAGAGAGGGGGTGGATTCCCCATCCCTGGAGGTTTTTCAGCTGAGCTTGGCCGTGGCACTGAGTGCCATGATCTGGTAAAGGGACTGGAGTTGGCCCAAGGGTTGGACTTGATGATCTGTGAGGTCTTTTCCAACCCAATCCATTCTGTGATTCTCTGATTCTGTGAGAGTATGGAAAAAATGAACAAGGGATCAGCAACTCACCCAGCCTTGGAAAGGATAAAGGGAGTGAAGAAATACTGTAGTGACACATTTACAGGATATCACTGGCCTGAATTTCCCTGGAGGTGGGAAGAGGAAGCTCCTCCCAGGGAGAACCAGTATTACTAAAACCTTAGCAGTGGAAATAAAAATTCCCTGTGTTGAGTGGCCACAGGACGAGGTGAACACCACTCCAAGCAGCCAGTGTGCCATGGTCTGTATCAGCAACTTGTGGTGCCATTTCAGAGGATCACAAGCTGGCAGGGACCCTGGAATGTCAAGGCAGCATCACCTGGGCTAGTCTTGCAAATCTCCAAGTGTGGAGCCTGCACAGCATCTCGGGGGAACTTGTTCAATGCACAGCTGTCCTTACAGGAAAAAGGTTTCTCCCCTCTCAGGTGACAGAAGAGGACACTTTCTGGGAACAAGGAAGCAAACAGTGAGAAACACTGTGCAAAGATTGTGAAGCCTCAGCTCTGTCTCTGTTAAAAGTTTCCATGAACTTCTGAGAAGCCTGGACCATACTTGGAGAAGAGGTCATGGTGGGGTTCCCACTGAGGCAAACCACAAGAGGATCAGGAAATCCCATGGGCAGAAACAGGGTCAGCAGCAATATTAGGGGCAGCAGCATAGATTGCCCTCTTCCTGCTCTTCCCAGCTGGCATTGCCCACTGTCAGAGAGAGCCCATAGGGTGGGATGGACCCTGGTCAGAGCAGATGTGCTGCTGTTGTGCAGCCCTGGGGTGGGCTGGGAGACCCTCCTGCAATGGGACAGCCAAGCTTTTCCCACCCTGCTGTGATGGGCTCCCTGCAGGGATTTCTGAGACGGGACCCCTCCTCCTGCCCACAGGGACTCTGATGGAAGAGGGAAGCCACCAGGAATGGAGTCCCCTGTCTGAGCTGGCTGAGCAGCCACTAGGAATGGAGTCACCTGCTCCCTCCTGCTCCAAACCCCTGAGGCAACTTGGTCCTGTGTTACCAGTGGCCTGAACCAGCTGCTGTGGGGCTGTGTCTGCAGGGGGCTGAAGCTGTCAGGGATGAGCTGCCCACAGAGGGATCTGCCAAATGCAGCAGGTGACAGCTTGTGACAGCTCCTTCTGTGCCAGAGGTGCTGCAGGTGGCAGGGGAGCTGGCCTGGAGGGCAGGAAGGAATGACCTGGGTGTCAAGAAGGGATGACCTGGAGGGCAGGAAGGGTTGACTTGGATGTCAAGAAGGATTGACCTGGAGGGCAGGAAGGGATGACCTGGATGTCCAGAAAAAAATGACATGGAGGGCAGGAAGAGATGACCTGAATGTCCAGAAGGATTGACCTGGAGGGCAGGAAGGGATGACCTGGAGGACAGGAAGGGATGACCCAACAGCACCACAAAGGTGCAGCCTTAGGGGTGTTTATTTTCACGTGACATGTTTTGTTTGGCACTGTGTCACACAGACCAGGTCAGTAATTGCTTCCAGCCACCATTCTGCTCTTCTGCCTTCCCCAGCTGAGGAGCAAATAACTTCTGTTAGGGGCAAACACCTCATTTAATGAAAAAGGCTCCTGATGGGTACCAAGATTTCCTGGTTTTTTCTGGGCAGTAGGTTTTGCTGAAGTTGTATTAGAGAAACTTTTACAGTTTTAAAGCAGAGGAGGATCAGGTCTGTTCCACTTCAGTACAGCAGCTGAAAATGTTAATAGCATTTTTAAATATATTGATAGAAGGAAATTCTTACAATGGAGTCATTTCTCTGTGGGTATTTTTTGATGGAGCAATGTTGTGGTTTTAAGAAGCTCTGCATGTCACTGCATGAAAGCAGAACATTTGATTGATTAGAAACTGGCTGGTTGTTATGGGTCAAAATTTAGTTTCAATTCAGAGTCACCAGCTCTGGCAAGTTGGGTATTGTCAATAATCTGGAAGAAACTGGATAGTTTTACATGCTTCAGAAAGGGTCTGTAGGCTCATGGGGTTCCTCAAAGTTTTTTTTTTAAACTGAATTTGTACCTTAGTGCAACTCATCGGTATTTTTATCTTATAGAATCAGACAGTGTGACAAAATATTTGGTATGTAGAAGCCAGGAAATACTCACTGCCTTGCTGGGCTGTGCTTTGGGACCAGAGCTGCTGCTGGAGGGAGCCCAGCAGTGGTGCATGAGGGAACAGCTCAGCTCAGTTCAGTCCCTTCACCAGCTCTGCTTGCTTTGGTTGCAGAACATGCGCGTCAGATGCCTCAGTGGAGACACCTACTACAGCAAAGCAGGCAAGAAGTTTGCAGGCCAAGTTCTGGAGAAGTTTGTCCTGGTTGATTGTGACCAAGTTCTGGCTGGTACATACAGGTAAGAAAACACAGAAACCAGTGTGGCAAAGACTGGTGACACTGGGGAAATACTTGTTGCCAAATACTGAATAATGGGACTCAGTGCCATGGGTGGGTTCAACAGTGCCTTGCCTTCACCCCAGGCAGTGCTCTCACAGGTTTCCATCTCACCCACTATCGGGCAGAGAAGTGAAGACCTCTCCTATCTGAAGTGAAGACCTGGCATTTTCAGTCTTTCACCATACAGTGGCTGCTGCATCTCTCAGCCTTTCTAATTGTGTTTCTCTGCATACCCTCTGACCTCACCATGTCCTTCCTGAGATGTAGAGACCAGAACTGCCTGTGCCCCTCCCCGAAATGCTGCCCCAAAGTGTTGGAGAAGGGCAAAAGATGCCCCGACTGGTTTGCAATGGTGTGTTACAGCAGCAGGCCAGAATGAGACCGCATCCACCAATATGGTGTGAACAAGCAAATCTGGTTTTATTCAAATGAGCTCACATTTATAAACTCCAGTTAACCCCGCCCTGTCCACAACAGGTCTGATCCTATAGGTCAAGGGTGCAAACATGGACATGTATGGTAAAGTTCAGGTGCTTTTCCGGGTTGTTGTTGTTTACCCTCTAAGTCCCATGGTCCTTTGGACCCACTCCAGTCGGTGGGCAGTGACAATGGTGCCCTTTGCTGGCAGGGGCCAACACTCACTGCATGTTTTAGCTGCCATTGCACACCAAGATGATGATGTCAGAGCACTGATGATGATGACTCTGAGCTCCTTCCTGAGCTGTTCCAGGTTCAGCATCCTCCAGGCTGACCATGTTTCCCTATGGATACACCACATTTGCCTACACTGAAGTTCATCAGCCACATTTGTGGGGTTTTTCCACCTGCTCAGTTCTGTGAGATCCTTCTGGATTTCCTCACCTTCAGTGAGGTATCCAACCACCTGAAGGAACTGAGGATCCTCTACAAACCTGGAGGTGTCACTGCACCCCTCTGTGCCTGAGGACACCCACAAGATGCAAACCAGTCCCAGCAGCAGCCTGTGGCCTCACTGCTCACTCTTAGCTGGGCTGCAAAGTGACCAGCAAACCCTGCCCTTGGCATCCTATGCTTTCACCAGCTCTGTCCAGAACAAGACCTTTCCTCCATGCCCATGGGAATTTCCTAACAGTATTTGGTGTAGAACCTTGCCAAAGGCTGTTTGAAAACCCAAACCCATGTAGTTGACCAGTCCTGTTATCCATGTGCTCACTGGCTCCCTCCCCAGACTCCAGCAGGTCTCTGGGGCAGGACTTGCCTTTGCAGTATCCCTGTTGTCCTTGACCAAGAGGCTGTGCTTCTCCTTGCCATCAGCAATCCTGTTCTTCCCAGCACACTCTGTCATGCCCCAGGAGGAAGGGCATCCCCAGTGGTCTGTGGGCCTCAGGGTTTTGCCCAGACCCTTCTCTGCAGGTGGGATCATACTGGGAACCTCCCAGCCCTCGGCCAGGCAGCCCTTCCCGTGGTGCTGGTACATGGAGTGAAACATGGCCCAGTGTCACCAGCACTTGCAACAGGGGCAGGAAGTCCATTGAGGTTCTCAGCTATGTCCTGGCCGTCACAGAATGCCCCTTCTGACCCACAGGTCTGACATGGGACCCCCAATTCCTTGTCTGCCAGTACAGCATTTGTGACCAACCCACAGCCAAAGTCAACCTGGGGATTTTCTATCTGCTCCTTTTCAGCTGTTTTTGACTGATTGCTGTATTGTTACACAGTTGCCATTCTGGAAATTGGATCTCCACCTGCTGCACTTATTCAGATTGCTCTCTGCCACTACAGGGTTAAAATAGTGTTGTGGTCATTCTTACAAACAGGCTCTTCCACTTCTACCCCTGGAACTGAGTCTTGTGCATCATTCCAGACCACATCCTGAATTGCACCTTTTCTTGTGGGTCAAACAATTTGGACTAGTTAATTTTGGCATGTAATCATTTATTGCTTCCAAGAAGTTTTTCACCATGGTTCATCCCAGAGAAGCATTAACCTGTATGTGTGTGAGGGGATGAAATCTCCAGTGTTACTGTCTGTCCTCATTTTGCAGCCTCTGTGATCTCAGTTAACCTTGTCTGATCGTAGAATCACAGAATCACAGAATGGATTGGGTTGGAAAAGACCTCACAGATCATCAAGTCCAACCCTTGGGCCAACTCCACTCCCTTTACCAGATCATGGCACTCAGTGCCACGGCCAAGCTCAGCTTAAAAACCTCCAGGGATAGGGAATCCACCCCCTCTCTGGGCAGCCCATTCCAATCCCTCAGCACTCTCTCTGCAAAGAAGTTTTTTCTGCTCTCCAACTTCAATTTCCCCTGGCAGAGCTTGAGCCCCCCGTGCCCCCTTGTCCTATTGCTGAGTGCCTGGGAGAAGAGACCAACCCCCACCTGGCCACAACTTCCCTTCAGGCACTTCCAGACAGTGCTGAGGTCACCTCTCAGCCTCCTCTTCTCCAGCACAAACACCCCCAGCTCCCTCAGCCTCTCCCCACAGCACTTGTGCTCCACTCCCTTCTCCAGCCTCGTTGCTCTTCTCTGGCCCCGCTCCAGCCCCTCAATATCCTCAATATCACCATCACAGTTCTGATCTCAGGGTCAGGACTACTGTTCTTGTGCTATATCTTTATTACTACTCTCTGACTTTCCCCCCAGAGATCTTTCCCACAGTATTTTCACATTGTTTCACATCATTTATCCTTCACTGACAGTGCAGCTCCCCAGGACAGACTGCTCTGCTACTTCTGTGAATTCAGTGCCCTGGCAATACTTTATTCTCTCTCCACCAGGTCTCCTCCAACACTGCTCTCCTCTCCCTTTCTCTCTCTTTCCTTCTCCCTGTCAGCACCCTCAGAGTCCTCCTCAGTGCTGTAGCTCCAGGATGCACCTTCCCTGGTGCTTTCATCACCTCCAAGAGTGGAGGTCTCACCTCATCAAACCCTGGAAAAATGATTGAAAAATGGAAGTACCTGGTTGAAGCTGCTTGTTGGAGTGTCTGCACAAACAACATGGAGAACAGTGTGTGGTGGTGTTTTGGCCATCCCAAGATGTTTAGGAACAATGGAGTGAATCCCTGCCTGGAAACACAGGATCCTGGAATCATGGAATATCTTAGGTTGGAAGAGCCCTCTAAGATTCTCAGGTCCAGCTGCTCCCATAGCACCAAATCCTGTCCCCAAGTGCCACATCCTCACAGCTTTTAAATCCCTCTCCCTGGCTGCAGGGGCAGGGATTAGATGACTTTGGAGCATTCCTTTTGGAATGGCTGTGTCAGCACTGCACAGCTGAGGAGCATCTTCTTGCCCTGTGGCCCGGGGTCAGGGGATTGCTTAGAACACCAGCTGGTTCCTTGGATCAGCTCCTCCCTGTGCCATCCTGGGCAGGGACAGGGGAATGCCATGTGCTCTGCTACAGATCTCTGCAGAGCTGAAACTTCGGGAATTCTGGGAAACAATATTTCAGTTGAATTGGGTCTCACATGTGATTCTCTGCTGTCCCAGCAAGCACAGGATGTTCTGGACCAAAAGAAACAGCCTCTTCTTGATGAGTTGGTTTGACAGTGGTGAGAAACACTTCCTCAGGAGAAACCCAGGAAGTCTGCTCCTGGGAATACTGCAGCCTGGATGGGAGACACTTAGATTAGTGTCCCTGCAGATGGGAAAACTGATTTCAGAGTATGAGAATAGTCACTGAGTAAAGCCAAAGATCCAGGATGGACCCAGGAGCGTGTTGGGATGCCACAGGAAGGAGGGTGGGAGTGTTCTCCCCCAGGGGCAGGTTTCACAGCTCCCCAAGGCTGTGTGCAAGGCCAGAGGTCTCTGGCCCTCAGGGTTCTGTGCTCTGTGTGCTCCTGGGTGCTCACTTTGCCACTGGAGACTTCCCCTCCATGTCTGGCCTCCAGCACCTCCTCTGGCCACGGGTCATGCAGTTCAGGTTATGTTTTGTGTGAAGAAGGAAGCTGTGGCGTTTACATCAGATAATTCTGTTGGATGCCCAATTCTTACAACCTGGGCACAGGAAATCACTGTTTCTTATTTCATTTCTTGGCTGCATCCATGATTTTGTCCTCCTCCAGTATAATGTCTCACGTGAACCATCTCTTCTCCAGCTGTTGTCCTTGGTTAAAACTTGGCTGTATTAATGTCAAGGTCATGGGTTCAATCCCCTGTGTGGGCCATTGACTGAAGAGTTGGACTCGATCCCTGTGGGTCCTTCCAACTCAGAATAGTCTGGGATTCTGGGATTCTGATATCCCTGGTTGCTCAGTCATTTTGTGTGTCCAAAATTTGAGGGTTTTGGCATTTAATTGTCCATCCTTTTGTCGAATATTCCTCCATACTAAAAGATCCTCTTGCAGCGTCTGATTATCCAGTTTTCTTTTGTCCACCCTACAATAATTTTGTCACGAGCTCTGACATGGGCAGTTTTTTCCAGGCCTTTCTGATAATGTTGGACAGCAGCAATCCCAGCACAAAACTTGAGAGTTTCCAGTGAATTAATTAAAACTATTGCTAGCATTTGTATCTTTAAGCAACTCTCATTTCTCAAGAAGACTTTCCCTTGTACTCCACAGTCACTTAATTTTTCTAAAGACAATAATGGTGTTTGCTGAATGACATGCCAGAATCTCTTTCAAAATTCAAGTTTGATGCATCCAGCAGAGCACACACATCACAGAATCACAGAATATTCTGAGTTGGATCCCTGTGCTTGCTGCCTCCAAAGGTCTGCAGGAGGCTTTTGAGGCACGACTTCCTCCCACAAAAACATGCTGAGTCCTCAGCAGTGTGATTATAGTTATTTATGCATCTAATCATGTTACTCTCTCTTTGCTTCTACCAGTTGGTTCAGTATGGAAATAGGACTGGCTGGTTTGTAGTTTTCCAGGAGCTCTTGAAAAGGTTCACATTTATTGCTTTCCCTTCATCTGCCACTAAGTTCAGTTTTAAATGATGGGTTATTCCCTGGTTAATAATTGGAAAATCACTGACTTCCAGTTTTTGAAGGCTGTTTGCTTTCATATTTTCATTTATGCATCTTTTAGCTATGGTGAGTTTGGGGATGGTTTAAAATATCTTCATTTTTTTAGCTACATTTTCCCTGAGACTCTAATATAGCATCTTTAAACAACCTTCATGCTGCCTCAAGCATTTGGCTTTTTGATTACTTTTTACATTTCTTTTAAAGGACATTCCTCACTTTCTCTTTGAAGTTAAGTATTGCTGTTGTGGATTATTTTGGTCCTGAAAGGCTATTTGATATGGGTAGGTCATGGTTATTTTTTATTGAGTGGTTTCCCCAAAGAAACTCTCTGAAGTGGTTGTGTTATTTCTCCTTTTGTTGGTTTTCTGGTTAGTTTCTCCAAAAAGTGGCCATTCATAGTGTGTGCAATGCAGTTTTGGTCCCTCTCCTCATAGTGGCTCCCACTCAACGTGGCAGAGTCTCCCTTTATTCCTCTGCTTTCTGCCTTCTCAGTCTCAGCACCTCCTCAATGAGGCATATTTACCATCAGCACTCTGCTTGCAAAGTCCCCAGTATGGTCCTGATACTGTATTTTTCCTATTTGGGAGTGGAATTTTAATCCAACAGGAATATATTTCATTTGCTGATACATCATTTATCTTATTTGACTTTTTTTTTAATGTATTGGGCCACTGCCCAGCAGCATAACCTCTTCTTGTCCCTTCTGTACAATATCTACCTTTGCAGCTCTGCTATTCCTTGATTTTCTTTGGCCCAGAAAGCCCCTGAGATGCCTCCTGTGTCAGAGCCATTGTTTGAGCTCAGGTATTTCACAGCATCTCTCTGTTCCTTTAGCTCATAAAATCCATGTGTATGTACATGTTTGGATCTGCTCTGGTTGTTCACACCAGGCACTTTTCTAAACACAGATTTAATTGCTCAGATGTTCTTATCTATTCTACTTTCTTAGCCAAGTGTCAGTGATTTCCATCTTGTCCTTGCAACGGAATTGTTTTCTTGCTTTTATTCCAAAGGTGACATGAATGATCCCAAATTGTGTGGCCTTCCACAAATCCCAGCTTTGCTCCAGATTCTAATTTAAAGCCTTCCTGTATCTTCTGCCCTGCATTGTTCAGCAGCCAGGTCTCAGTCAGGGGAAGGTGGAATCCAGCTTTCTTCATAACATCCCTCTGTTCCCACAGTTTTCTATTTCCTTATGATTCTACCATTCTCTCTCTAACATCATTTCCATGACCATATGGACAGGTGTCCCCTCTCCTGGATTAGGAGCTGGCTGGAGGGTCAGGCCCAGGGAGTGCTGGTGAATGGAGCTGCATCCAGCTGGTCACCAGTGGTGTTCCCCAGGGGTCTGTGTTGGGTCCAGTCCTGTTTAACATCTTTAGTGATGATTTAGATGAGGGGATTGAGTCCATCAGCAGCAAATTTGCTGATGACACCAAGCTGGGAGGGAGTGTCGACCTGCTGGAAGGCAGGAGGGCTCTGCAGAGGGATCTGGAGAGACTGGAGAGATGGGCTGATTGCAATGGGATGGAGTTCAACAAGGCCAAGTGCAGGTCCTGCCCTTTGGCCACCCCAAGCCCTGCAGCGCTCCAGGCTGGGCACAGAGTGGCTGGAGAGCAGCCAGGCAGAAAGGGACCTGGGGGGACTGAGGGACAGGAAGCTCAAGAGGAGCCAAGAGTGTGCCCAGGTGGCCAAGAAGGCCAATGGGATCCTGGCCTGGATCCAAAGTAGCGTGGCCAGCAGGCCCAGGGCAGTGAGCCTTCCCCTGGACTCTGCCTTGGGGAGGCCACACCTTGAGTGTTGTGTTGAGTTCTGGGCCCCTGAGTTGAGGCAAGAGATTGAGGGGCTGGAGCGGGGCCAGAGAAGAGCAACGAGGCTGGAGAAGGGAGTGGAGCACAAGTGCTGTGGGGAGAGGCTGAGGGAGCTGGGGGTGTTTGTGCTGGAGAAGAGGAGGCTGAGAGGTGACCTCAGCACTGTCTGGAAGTGCCTGAAGGGAAGTTGTGGCCAGGTGGGGGTTGGTCTCTTCTCCCAGGCACTCAGCAATAGGACAAGGGGGCACGGGGGGCTCAAGCTCTGCCAGGGGAAATTGAAGTTGGAGAGCAGAAAAAACTTCTTTGCAGAGAGAGTGCTGAGGGATTGGAATGGGCTGCCCAGAGAGGGGGTGGATTCCCCATCCCTGGAGGTTTTTCAGCTGAGCTTGGCCGTGGCACTGAGTGCCATGATCTGGTAAAGGGAGTGGAGTTGGCCCAAGGGTTGGACTTGATGATCTGTGAGGTCTTTTCCAACCCAATCTATTCTATGATTCTGTGATTCTATATCCTGAAATGCTCTTTTGCTTCTCTGTGCCATTCTAACCATGGAAATGGGAGTGTTTTATAAAGGCTACCAATAAAATACTGATTTTTTGAGCTTCCTACTCAGATGCTGTCATTTTACCCCCGAGACTCATTGTGTGTTTTTTATTGTAATGGGGCCTGCACAGACACTGAGCAGTGGCCTCTGCAGAGCTCCACAACTGAGACCCAAATGTCTCTGATACCCTTCATCTCAGTGAGCAGCTCACTCTTCATTCTTTGCAGAGAGACCCATCTGGGCCTCTCCCCAGGACACCACACAGTCAGTGCCTTCCATGTGCTTGGATTGTACAGTCTGGGGCTGTCTCTTCTCCAGACTCAACATCTGTTCTTTAGGGGATTCAAGGCCAGTGGGTGTTCTGTAGCCACAGTGTGGTTCCCAACTCCCAGGATATTTGGGTTTGTTCCCAATTCTGTGACACTACAAAGTGTTTTCCTTAAGACACGCTCTAACCCCCAGAGCTGCTCATTCATCCTCCAGCCTGATTGGGACAGCCTGGAGTGCATTTTCCTTTAATATTTGCCCATTGAACCACACCCATTTTTGCAGAACCCTTTTCAAACTCCTGTCTGTGCAGTCCCTCTCCACTGGATATGATTTGTGAGTTTATTGAGTGTACACTATTTAGGCTGCTCATGAAGATATTGGGTAGAACCAGAGCCAAGATGAGAATCCCTCTGGAGTTCCAGTGTGTCCTTCTGCACTGACAGTGAATCCACATGTGCAGGCTCTTTGCATCCTTTCTTGCAGAGACTGTCCTTGACTGTCCTTGACTATTCAACTATTCAGTAATTGTCTTTTAATGCATCATCTGTAATAAGAGATCCTTTTCTCCTCAAATACACACTCAGATCACACCTGAAAACAACTTTTAGTCTCTGGTTCCATCTGTAGCCATCAGAGTCTCTCTTTTATGAGCCCTACATGCAGTATTACACATGCAGCAGGAGTGGGAGACAGATTGTCCTTCTCACTTTGACCCCCAGATGTTGATTCTGTTCTCTCTGCTGGTGTTTTCCTTGACAGTTTTGTAAAAGCCCTTCTTATTTCCTTGGCAAGCTGAATAAGGGCAGATGCTGATCTTTTCTCTCCAGTGACCAGCAATAGGACCCAGGGAATGGCTGGAGCTGTGCCAGGGGAGGGTTGGGTTGGATCTCAGGGAAAGGTCCTTCCCCCACAGGGTGGTGGGCACTGACCAGGCTCCCCAGGGCAGTGGGCACAGCCCCAAGGCTGCCAGAGCTCCAGGAGGGGTTGGATGATGCTCTGGGGCACAGGGTGGGATTGTTGGGGTGTCTGTGCAGGGCCAGGAGCTGCACTGATGTTCCTGGTGTGTCCCTTCCAGCTCAGGATATCCTGTGATTCTCTGATTCTTTAATTCATTCTGATAACATTGCTGCCTTCTGGTATCAATCAATCACATTTTTACAAGGTTTTCCAAATATGGGAACCAAGTTCATTGTTTTACCTTAAACAGCTGTAGGTAAACTAGTTTAGATGCCACAACTCTTCCATGTTTATTGATTAAATGTTTCCCTTTGTTTTCCATCTTTAACATTGTCATTCCTTTACATGAAGGAAAAAACCTACTTTGACGTATCTGGGCAAAGCAATAATCTAAAATCCTAAATGTAATTCTATGTTTAGCTGCTTAGGGTTATTCTGGGCACCAGAAGAAATGGTGTGGTTCTTTGAGCACTGAATTAACATAACAGAGTGAAGGATATGGAGACATTTCCTGGTGCAGCAGGTGAGAGGAGGCCAAGGGCAAACAGGGGTAGAGCTAAACAGGATCTTGAACAGGAAAAGCAGAGTAAACATTTCCCAGATTAAGACCAGAAAAAAGAGCTGGTATTGTCAGCCTGAAAGGGAGTTCTGTGGCTGTTTGAGTTACATCAGAGGAGGTGAAATGTCTCAGCTCAGAATGACAGATGGGCACAGGCTCACTGTGTGTCCTGCCACGGGCTCAGAGGGAAAGGAGCTCGGTGTTTGCCACAGGGAAACACTCACAATTTGGGGCTGAACCTGACCCAGCAGCTGAAACTGAAAAATGAGAGGTGAAAGTTTACAGGGTCCCAAAAGCTCTGCACATGAGTTCACAAGAAATAAAATTGAAGTACAGGAGTGTTTGGCAATAGGCAGGTACAGCTACGTGGGCTTGAAGCTGTCAAAGCAAAGTGCTCAAGGTGTGAACTGTCCTCATACTCCTGGTATGGCTCAAGCAAGAGGAAAGAGCTTTGAAGAGTGAGTTCCAGGCACCTCAAGAAAGAAATTCTAATGAAGCAGGAAGTGTGTAAGGAATGGGAAGTGTCAGCAAGGGAACCCAGCACAGAGCAGAGCCAGGAGATAAGGTGCACACAGCCTGGCTGGGCACACCAAACAGGGGGGATAAATGAAAAGTGAATCCAGGAGAAAGGCTGGAAGGGTGAATGACAACTAAGAGAGAACTGAAATGGGTGCCCAAATTAGCTGAATATATTGCACTGGTTTGGATCAAAAGGAAGATGAAAAGCAAGGAGTGGAAATGATTTCAAGTGCATCAGAAGCAGCTGAAGGAACTTGCTGCAATAAAGGCAGCTTGTTGTCACCTTATCAAAGAAAATGTCACTTGAAATGAAAGGTCTAGTAATGAGTGTTCTGTGGTTCCTACATTTAGCCACGAGCTAAAACAAAACACTGGAGTTTGTGCTGGCACATGGCAAGAAAAGAATGGCTTTGACAGCCCAAGTGACAGCAGAGCAGTAACAATGGGTTTGAGAATCACAGAATCACAGAATCACAGAATGGATTGGGTTGGAAAAGACCTCTGAGATCATCAAGTCCAACCCTTGGGCCAACTCCAGTCCCTTTACCACATCATGGCACTCAGTACCACATCCAGTGTCACCTTAAAAACCTCCAGGGATGGGGAATCCACCCCCTCTCTGGGCAGCCCATTCCAATGCCTGAGCACTCTCTCTGCAAAGAATTTCTTTCTGATATCCAACTTCAATTTCCCCCGGCAGAGCTTGAGCCCCCCGTGCCCCCTTGTCCTATTGCTGAGTGCCTGGGAGAAGAGACCAACCCCCACCTGGCCACAACTTCCCTTCAGGGAGTTCTAGACAGTGTTGAGGTCACCTCTGAGCCTCCTCTTCTCCAGGCTAAACACCCCCTTCTGAAAGAAGCAAAAAACCCTGTGCTGCAGGTTGGTATCTCACCTACTGAGAAGAGCTGAAGCAGAGGCTGAATGTGGAGGTCTGGAGTTACCTGTACACACAACTTGGGAAAAGCCCCCGTGCCGGGGGGCACGCAGGGAACTAATCCAGGTGTGGGAATTACTGCTGAGATGGAGAGTTGTGGAATCCCGCGGGAGCTGCTGCCCCTGCTCACCCCAGACCGGGGGCAGGGGGTGCTGCGAGGACAGGAGGTGTCCCCAACCTCCTGGAGGTGATGCTGCACCTCCACCTCCTGGCCAAGGGCTGAGCTGCACCAGCTGGAGGGCCTGGAAGCAGAGGAGGGAGGGCATCCTGTCCTACAGCCATCCTTTGTGCCCAGGGCATCCAGAGCAGGGAGGGCATCCTGTCCTACAGCCATCCTTTGTGCCCAGGGGCATCCAGAGCAGGGAGGGCATCCTGTCCTACAGCCATCCTTTGTGCCCAGGGGATCCAGAGCAGGGAGGGCATCCTGTCCTACAGCCATCCTTTGTGCCCAGGGGCATCCAGAGCAGGGAGGGCATCCTGTCCTACAGCCATCCTTTGTGCCCAGGGGATCCAGAGCAGGGAGGGCATCCTGTCCTACAGCCATCCTTTGTACCCAAGGGCATCCAGAACTGGATATGGGCTCTGTGTGCAGCAGTTTGTTCCTGGAGAAAGCAATGTCAGGAGAATCCTACCACTGTTAGAAGCTCACATGAACTCTGAGCATCCACAGTGGTGTGCAGGGAGGAACTCCACAGCCCACCTGGGTGGTGTGTTGTGTAGGGCATTACAGAATCCCAGGATGGTTGGAAGGGACCTTACAAACCATCGCTTTCCACTCCCCTGCCATGAGCAGGGACACCTTCCACTAGACCAGGTTGCTCAGGCCCTCACCCAGTCTGGCCTTGGAAGTGCCTCTCCCTGTCTGCATTGAATTTGTAACCTGTTAACTTCACCCAGTGCCTCATTTTTATACCAGAAAAAGCCAAGAATGCTCATTCCCTGGCTATTTCCATCCTTGGAAGAAAAGGACTGTGTCAGTTTGCAGTGATGGGAATATCTGGGGTGGGCAAGGCTCACATCTGACCATGGAAACCTGGAAACCATGGCAAGGGGCAGGGCTGTGCCACCAAGGGACTTGGATGGTTCCTTCCAGGTCCTGTCATGACACAAAGTGGGATTGGTGTGGGAAACTGGGACACAGGAATGCTTGGACTGGGCAAGGATCCCTGAGAGGAATCAGTGGCAGGGACAGTCCCAGGGCCAGGGGAATGCTCTCCCCTCACAGGGCAAGGACAGTCCCTGTGGGTGAGAGGAGATGACTGGGTGCACTGGGACTGGGGAGCAGTGCCTGGCTCAGAGGGGCTGGGAGAGGACAGGAGGTGGAAGTCACTTTGTCCAGGGAGGGAAGGAGAACCTAAGGAAGACCTGTTGCTCACCACTAAGGTGGGGCCAGGGGCCTTGGTGGGTAAGGAGCTCATGGAAGGTACCTGCTACAACAGAAGTCTGAGACATGAGACCTCCTGGCCAGAATGAGGAGGGCAAGCAGCACCACTTGCCCAGCTCTGTTTCCAGGTGTGCTGGCAGCAGCAGTGCCAGGCTGGGCACACAGGGATTGCAGGCAGGATATCAGGCAGGATGGCAGGCAGGATCCTCCCCCTGGATAGCCAGGGTCCTCTCTCAGTTCAGGAGCCAACACTCACAGGGTGAGGAGTACAAGGCAGGCTGTCCTGTGCAGCAGGGGAGGAGCTGTGAGCAATGTGAGTGGGGCCACCAGCACCCCTGGGAGCCAGGCAGTGCTCTGGCAGTGTCAGTCCATGAAATCTCCCCTGTCTGGACTCCTGGATTTCTTCAAAGAACTCTCAAGGCTTTGGGAGAGAAAACATTCCTCTGACAAAGCTGCCTTTGCTATTGTCTCATATTTCTTACATGGCCATTAATTGCATTCTTCAGAAGAGTCTCTACTAATTTGTGTAGCTACACATCTATCTATCTAATTTGTGCTGTGCAGTTATGAAACTTAATAGTCTGGGACATTAAAAGCCTTCTATCCCATTAGCAACCTCTCCCTCTCCTGATAACCAGGGCCCTTTCAAGTGGGAGGTGGCACATCCTGGTTGGTACCTGAGCCATTCCATCCTGACATTCCCTTGGCACTCTCAGGGCTGACATTCCCTGGTCCTGCCCAGTTGCTGCTCTCTGCTCTGTTGATAGTCTCTTATCTCTTCTACAGAGATCTCCACAGTGCACTGACCCTCCCTTATGTTCTGTATAAACGGAGGCTCCAGGCAGGATCATCCCAAGCTCCTGTAAAACAAACAGGGCTGCAGAGGAATTCTCTGAGCACTCCTGATACACACAGACCAAGTGCTCCACAGAGAGCTGAATATTATTTCTTTCACCCTTTGCAGTGTGTGATCCAACCTTTCCTAAAGATGGTCTTTCTAGACTTAAGAGCTTCTCCTCTGTCATTCAGTCATCCCAGTTTCTGGTTTGGTTTTTTTTCCCCTCATGTCTTTTCCAAGGTGGATGCATTTGCTTTGAGCCTCCAGTATGGTATTTCTGAGTATTTTCTTTCACTGCTTCATTCTTAACTAATGTACCTGGTTTGCTGTTATGCAGCAGTGTTGATTTTGTGTTCATTCCGTGTTGCCCTTTGGGGTGTGTCTGCTGAGTGTAAATCCACCCAACACCAGAATGGCCCATCAGGACTGCACAGTGCTCAGGGCCAGGCCAGGAGCTGGGTTTTACTGGAAGCTCCCACATAGCTGTCTTGGGAGCTAAACACTGATGAGGTCCCAAAACACAGTGCCAGTCTCTTGTCCTGAAATGGCATTGACTTGAGAATAATTATAAATTCCCATTACAACTGCTCTCCTGGAGTTCCTCTAATTTCATGCTGCTCTTCAGAGTCACTATCTTGCTTCAGCAGCTGATAGCACAGCCCTGAGCTTGTATTTCCATCTCTGAAGGTTCTGGTTTATTTAACACATTAAACGTGTTGATCTGGCTTGACTGTAGCTGGAATAAAAATAAAAAAGAAGCAGCTGGTGACTGGGATGTCCAGGAGCCTGGGGAGCCTACTCTGCAAGAGGAGCTTCCCTTTTTAATCCAGGAAAATGAAGATTAGGAAAACTGTGGTTATGATCTGTAGCTATATGGGGGTAGAACTAATTAGGTGACAGTTTTGGCACAAACAACAGGTAGGGTTAAACAGAGAAGGAAAATATGCAGAGTGGCAATTAATGGAGTTTTTCCCCCTCTGGGGCAAAACCTGATTGGTTTTAAGATGGAACATGACAAGCTCCCAGAAAAGATTCCAAAACACTGTACTGAGAGGGCAGGGACTGCTCTTGCTGGGCAAAGGCTGTGAACTTCCAAGACCATGCCTCTGGGAATCTCACAGCAATGGTCGTGGAAAACATCCTCAGCCTTCCTGTCCTGAGATATTCCCATGGGCTCTGGAGAACTCTGCTCCTCCAGGCAGTGTCCAGGACCTCCATTCCTCACCTCCTGTCTGTCTAAGTGGCATCTTCCAGCCCATCACGTGTTGCAGATGTCAGGACATGAGAACGCAGCTCCTGCCAAGGCAAGGAGGGGACCCCCCAAAGCTGAAATTAAATGATCATTTTAGTCTTTTGTAATTATGAGATGAGCACATTCATCTCTACGAGCAATCTCAGACCTGCATACGTAGAGAAAGTTCTAATGACACAAAGTGGGGAGTAATCCATCCCTGGAATGGTAAAATCCACACTAGGCATCTTGGCACTCCGCGAACTAAAGCTCTGTGTGTTTTGTGTCTTCTCCTGCAGTTTCACCTGGCTCTGCAGCCAAGTCCACACCGGGCTGGTGACCCACTTCCGTGGCCAAATCATTGCGGAGTTTGAGAAGGAATTCCGGTACTTGTATGCAGAGTCCAGAGCGGTGACCAGCTTCTGTGTGCCCGAGCCTGGCACTTGCCTCTCCTCTTGGAACACCTCAAAGCCTGACAACTGCTTTTTGAAACCCCCTCAGGGCAATGATGCTGAGACTCTGAGCCCCTCCAGCAGCCTTTCCAACGTGAGCATCAGGAGCATAAAGATGTCTCCCTTTATGAAAAACTCCAGCTGCAGTGCCCACCAGGAAAAGCAAGACTCCAGCTCTGATCCTGGCAACAAGAAGGGGAAGGAAGACATAACTCTGAAGGCCACTTGCCCTAAGCAGCAAGAAGAACCACCAGATTCAGCAACCAGTCCTCCAAATAAACCCCCCCCAGCCCTGTATCCCAAACCAAACCTTGTGATAACAAGGACATTCCTGCAGCCAGAGCCTTCCCCTGGCCTGAGCTCCAATAAACCTGGTTGTCAGGGGGACTCCAAGGCCAACAGCAGCCACTGGTCCCCACCAAGAGTGGAGCAGCCGCTGCAGTCCCTGTCGGAGGGTGCTGGGAGCAACGGGACCAGCCCGAAGCAGAGGGCACCTGTGGGCCCCCGCAGGGAGCTGCCAGCTGAAAATGCCAACGTGTTTGATGGGGTGGAAAAGAGACAGAGCCCAGGACATGGGAAATTTGACCTGTTCTCCCCATACCACCAGCACAAACGGGATAAGAAGCCCACAGTGCCTTGCTACGAGCAGTTCCCAGAGGACGTGCTGCTGGAACAGAGCAGCGCGTACGGCGCCGAGAAGAGGATGACTCTGGGGCACAGCAAGCTCGACCTCATCACCAAGTACAACAAACTGAAGTCCAAACACATCCACAGCCGCTTCGAGCTCTGACCTGCGCCTCCAGGGGGACTCTGCTCCGGTTTTCCAGGGGTTGCTTTTCCTTGGGGCTCGGAATCAAAATGTGGGTGTCAAATGAAGTCTTCTCCTGTTAGAAGGTGCCTGTTTAATCAATGCAGATGACTGATCCAGATGAGATTAGCAACCACAGTTCGAATTTCCAGAGACACAGTCCTGGCAGGAGAGAGAAAAGCACATGAACTAATCCACACTCTCTTTGCCCATTTGGGAAAGGACCATTTCTCTACAAACTTCCAGTAAAACCATTAGACAGCTGGAAACTTTGGTGTTGGGGGTGAGCCTGAGTTCTCTCCGTGCTGAGCAACTCCTCGCCCTGTGCCTGCTGCAAATGGAGGGGCCAGAGGGGGGATGTGAAAATAAAGGAGCTGTTCTGTTGGAAAGAGCCGTGTTGGGTCCTGGCGGGGGCTGAGCACTGAGCGTGGCCAGGGCTGTGCTGAGCTGTGCAGGGAGGGGACAGTGGCGTGTCTGGCACACCTGGCACAGGCACAGCCATGGCACACCTGGCAGAGGGATAGGGACAGTGATGGCACACACCTGGCACAGGCACAGCCATGGCACACCTGGCACAGGGACAGTGATGGCACACCTGGCACAGGCACAGCCATGGCACACCTGGCAGAGGGATAGGGACAGTGATGGCACACCTGGGAGAAGGATAGTGACAGTGATGGCACACACCTGACACAGGGACAGCCATGGCACACGTGGGAGAAGGACAGAGACAATGATGGTACACACCTGGCACAGAGACAATGATGGCACACCCATGGCACAGGGACAGTGATGGCACACACCTGGCACAGGGACAGGGACAGCCATGGCACACGTGGGAGAAGGACAGGGACAATGATGGCACACCTGGCGCGGGGACAGGGACAATGATGGCACACCCCTGGCACAGGGACAGGGACAGCCATGGCACACCTGGGAGAAGGGCAAAGACAATAATGGCACACATCTGGCACAGGGACAGGGACAATGATGGCACACCTGGCACAGGGACAATGATGGCATGGGAAGGACGTCAGCACACAGGTGGGCTCTGCTCACAGGTCACACCTGCCCATCAGTGGCAATGGGCAGAGGTGGCCTCTGTACACCAGAGAGGCACTGAGGTGGCACCCAGGTCACAGGTGGCCTGTGTGCACTTGGGTGACACATCTGCTGTCCCACACCTACGGTGTCAGCACGGGGCTGGTGCTGGGCATGGTTCCTGCTGGGACAGGGACAGTGTGCCAGCACCTGGGGAGCACCTGGGCATGGGCTGGGGCTGCACATGGAGGGTGGCCAAAGTGGTGTGGCCAGGGACAGGGACACTGATGGCACATCTGGGAGAAGAACAATGGTGGCACACCTGGGAGAGGGACTGGGACACTGATGGCACACGTGGGAGAGGGACAGGCACACTGATGGCACATCTGGCACAGGCACAGCCATGGCAAACATGGGAGAGGGACAGGGACAATGATGACACACATGGGAGAAAGACAGGGACAATGATGGCTCACGCCTGGCACAGGGACAGGGACAGCCATGGCACACTTGGGAGAAGGACAGGGAAAGTGATGGCACACACCTGGTACAGGGACAATGATGGCACAGTGGTGTGGCCAGGGACAGTGAAAGGGATGTCACACCTGGCACAGGGACAATGATGGCACACCTGGCACAGGGACACAGTGATGCTGTCCCCAGGCCTATGGGGGTTCCCCAAGTGTTTGTGTGCTGGGGACACCTGGCAGGCTTGGTGTCTGTCCCCAGCATGGTCAGTGTCTGTCCCCCCATGGTCAGTGTCTGTCTGTCCCATGGGCAGTGTCTGTCTGTCCCATGGTGAATGTCTGTCCCATAGTTTGTCTGTCCCATGGGCAGTGTCCCTCCCACCATGGGCAGTGTCTGTTTGTCCCATGGTCAGTGTCTGTCCCATGGGCAATGTCTGTCTGTCCCTCGATGGTCAGTGTCTGTCTGTCCCATGGCCGGTGTCTGTCTGCCCCATGGCCGGTGTCTGTCTGCCCCATGGCCGGTGTCTGTCTGCCCCATGGCCGGTGTCTGTCTGCCCCATGGCCGGTGTCTGTCTGCCCCATGGCCGGTGTCTGTCTGCCCCATGGCCGGTGTCTGTCTGCCCCATGGCCGGTGTCTGTCTGCCCCATGGCCGGTGTCTGTCTGCCCCATGGCCGGTGTCTGTCTGCCCCATGGCCGGTGTCTGTCTGCCCCATGGCCGGTGTCTGTCTGCCCCATGGCCGGTGTCTGTCTGCCCCATGGCCGGTGTCTGTCTGCCCCATGGTCAGTTTCTGTCCCGCGCGGGGCGGTCGCTCCTCCGGGCCGGTAGGGGGCGCTGTGGCCCGCGAGGCTCGGCAGGCGCCGCTCATTCCCCCCACCACCACCGGAACCGGAAGCGGCAGCGGCCGCACCTCTTGGTTCCGTCCCAGGCCGTGCCGCAGCGGCCGCGGCCTTTGCCCATTCCCGGCGGGGTTCCTACAGCCATTCCCGCTCCTAGTCCCGCTCCCAGTGCCGCTGCCGCCATGGCGATCC
>VWZD01010553.1:106748-138562 GCA_013396695.1 Sakesphorus luctuosus
GCCCCTCCTGTCCCCCTGCCATTGTATCTGCCCCTGCCCTGGTCCTGCCCTGGCCCTTCCCCCTGCCCTGCCCCTCCCATTGTATCTGCCCCTGGCCTGCCCATGCCCTCCCCTGCCCATCTCTGCTTTGCCCCTGCCCTGCCACATCCTATCCCATGCTCTCCACTGCCCATCTCTGCCCTGCCCTGCCCTCCCTGCCCCGCCCTCACGGCGCTCTGTCCTTGCAGCGTGTTCGAGGGGGAGCTGTTCGGGACCATCCCGGTGGTTCACGCGTCCATCGCGGGCTGCCGCATCATCGGCAGGATGTGTGTGGGTACGTGCGGGCGGGGCAGGGCCCGGGGGCGGCGGGGCCGGGCTGTGCCGGGACCCCCGCGGGTGCTGGAGGTGTGTGAAGGCGAGGGGGGCAGTGGGAAACTCAGGCTGGCAGTGCTGGCTCTGGGGCCGGGAGGAGCGCCCTGTGCCCCGAGGGGCACGGCCCGGGCAGGGAGTGGTGTTAGCCAGTGTGGAAATCCGGGAAAAGCCTTTCCTGTGCCTCTGGATGGTGGGATCTTGCTCGGTAGGACAGGCTACTTGGTTTTTTTTTCCTTAAACCATCCTATCGTGCTGCCACAGCCACACAAACCCTTTGTGGGGCACTTGGCATGGTCAGGGGGAGTTCAGTCAGAGTGTCTCACTGAGGCTTCCTTCAGTCCTGTTGGGACAGGGAAGGGATTAAAGGCAGTGCCAATCACCCCCAGCCTCTGCCTCGCCCTGGTTTTGTCTTTCCCCTGGTGCTGGTTATTCCTAAATGGCAACAAATCTGGGCTGGGCCATGGGTGGAGCACACGGAGCAAGGGCAGCTGGGAGGTGTGTGAGCAGCAGGGGAGTGCTGGGAATGCCCCTGGGAACGTCCCAGGCACTCAGCAATAGGACAAGGGGGCACGGGGGGCTCAAGCTCTGCCAGGGGAAATTGAAGTTGGAGAGCAGAAAGAAATTCTTTGCAGAGAGAGTGCTGAGGGATTGGAATGGGCTGCCCAGAGAGGGGGTGGATTCCCCATCCCTGGAGGTTTTTCAGCTGAGCTTGGCCGTGGCACTGAGTGCCATGATGTGGTAAAGGGACTGGAGTTGGCCCAAGGGTTGGACTTGATCTGGGAGGTCTTTTCCAACCCAATCCGTTCTGTGATTCTATGGATGTGGCACTGAGTGAGAATCCACCATGTCTTGATCCAGCCTTGATCCAACCATGTCTTGATCCAACCCTACTGTGATCACCAGCCCAGGGCACGGAGTGCCCTGGGCTGGTGATCACAGTGGGGTTGGATCAAGGGTTGGACTTGATGATCTGGGAGGTCTTTTCCAACCCAATCAATTCTGTGATTCTCCTTGCTCTGCCCTGCCTGTTGGGGCTGTGCAGGGAACAGGCACGGGCTGCTGGTGCCCAGCAGCACCACGGACCAGGAGCTGCAGCACCTCCGGAACAGCCTGCCCGACTCGGTGCGGATCCAGCGCGTGGAGGAGCGGCTCTCGGCCCTGGGCAATGTCACCACCTGCAACGACTACGTGGCTCTGGTGCACCCAGACCTGGACAGGGTACAGAGCTCTGGGGCACTGCCACGGCTGGGGGGGTGGGAGACCCTGCTCAGGCTGCTTTTGTGGCCTCTGGAGGAGGGAAGGAGGGAGAATGGGTGTGTCATGGGGCAGGACAAGGGGAATGGCTTCACATGCCAGAGGGCAGGGTTAGATGGGGGGTATTGTGAAGAAATTGTTCCCTGTGAGGGTGGGCAGGCCCTGGCACAGATTGCCCAGAGAAGCTGTGGCTGCCCCAGCCCTGGATGTGTCCAAGGCCAGGCTGGATGGGGCTTGGAGCATCCTGGGCTGGTGGGAGGTGTCCCTGCCCATGGAACAAATTGATCTTTAAGGTCCCTCCAACCCAAAGTATCTCATGATTCCATGCTCATTGGGTGCAGTTTGCTTTGGGTGGTAAAACTGAGTGAATGAGAACATAATAAAGGGCACACAGAGCAGTGCACTGAGGATCACAGCAGGAGCTGGAAGGTACAGCTGAGCTACCCAAAATTTGTACCAGTTGAAGGAGGCCATGGATGTGAAGATTACACAGGGCTGAAATAAAAATAGAAGGTTCTTGTATGAAAGTTTAAAATAAGGGCAGAGGAGACAAAATCACTGCTACTTTATGTCTGAAAACTGATACCTTAATAGCATTGAGTGTGGTGTGTGTGGCTGCAGGTCCTGACAGTGCTTTCAGCTGGTGCTAAAGCTGATGAAGTCTTGGTGTTAGGAGTGCAAAGGGAAAAGAAGAATAAGGGGGTGGGGGAAGGTAATGGGCTTTGCAGCATGATATGTTTTAAATATGTGTATAAAGTAAGATGGGCACAGAGAAATCAAAATAATTCACAGTGAAAACAAGACAAGAAGGGAGTTCTTAAGAGTTCTGTAAAAGGATAAGACAGCTTTGTCCCAGTGGTTTGGGAAGGTGGTTCACTGGGAATGCCCAGAGAACAGGCATTGGCACAGCTGATGTACTGCCAGCAGGAACAGGGGGCACTGGAGAATTTCTCAGTCAAGGCCCAGGGTTGTGTTTATAGTGACACAGGAGCATGTGGAATGGGGGGGTTGGGTCTGTGTGTTGTCATGGCGGGTTGCAAAGGGCTGTGCAGTGTGGGAGGCTCAGAGGGCTCTGTGCAGGAACAGCTTGACTTCCAGTTCCACAGTACCATTTTACTGAAGGCTTTACCCTCTTCCTGTTTGCAGGAGACAGAAGAGATCTTGGCAGATGTGCTGAAGGTGGAGGTTTTCAGGCAAACAGTAGCAGACCAGGTGCTGGTGGGAAGTTACTGTGTTTTTAGTAACCAGGGAGGAATCGTGCACCCCAAAACTTCCATCGATGACCAGGACGAACTGTCCTCACTGCTCCAGGTCCCACTCGTGGTAAGGCATTTGTGGGGTTGTGTTGGGCCCTTCCCACTCCCTCCCAGCCCAGTTCTAATTCCGAGTGGGAGATGAGGGAAAACAAACAGCCCAAGTGTCCTGAGACAGTTCTCTGTGTTCCCCAAGCCTGGAAAAGCTGCTCAGAGCTTTTAGTTTGCTTCTGAAATGTTGCTCTGCTGGGATTGTGTGTGGTGCAGATACAGAATGTGAGATGGTCTGTGGTTTGGCTGAAACCAGTGTTTAAATGATGAAATACCAAACCCCTGTGGCTGCTGTGTGAGGCTGAGGTGGCAAAATGCCAACTGCCCAGCACAGAGGGAGAGAATCCACCTCTCCGCCCACCAAGGGAAGAGGAGGGAGGGTAAAAAACCCCAAACCCCAAAATAGTGAGCTTCTTATATTATGCAAAAGAGAGACAATTAAAAACAAAATATAATACATATATATATAAATGTGGGAAAAAACCACAACCACTGAGTCTCCCACCCAAACAACACAGAGCTCCACCACCCCAGCTCACAAAAACACCCCAACAAGCTNGCTGGTGGGAAGTTACTGTGTTTTTAGTAACCAGGGAGGAATCGTGCACCCCAAAACTTCCATCGATGACCAGGACGAACTGTCCTCACTGCTCCAGGTCCCACTCGTGGTAAGGCATTTGTGGGGTTGTGTTGGGCCCTTCCCACTCCCTCCCAGCCCAGTTCTAATTCCGAGTGGGAGATGAGGGAAAACAAACAGCCCAAGTGTCCTGAGACAGTTCTCTGTGTTCCCCAAGCCTGGAAAAGCTGCTCAGAGCTTTTAGTTTGCTTCTGAAATGTTGCTCTGCTGGGATTGTGTGTGGTGCAGATACAGAATGTGAGATGGTCTGTGGTTTGGCTGAAACCAGTGTTTAAATGATGAAATACCAAACCCCTGTGGCTGCTGTGTGAGGCTGAGGTGGCAAAATGCCAACTGCCCAGCACAGAGGGAGAGAATCCACCTCTCCGCCCACCAAGGGAAGAGGAGGGAGGGGAAAAAACCCCAAACCCCAAAATAGTGAGCTTCTTATATTATGCAAAAGAGAGACAATTAAAAACAAAATATAATACATATATATATAAATGTGGGAAAAAACCACACCCACTGAGCCTCCCACCCAAACAACACAGAGCTCCACCACCCCAGCTCACAAAAACACCCCAACAATCTCCCACCAAAGGATACCTGGGCAAGAGAAGAGAAAACAAACAACAAAAAACCAAAGGTACTTCTCAAACCAAACAGCTGTGAAGTGGTGATGAGGCCCAACACCCCCAGCAATGGTGATAGCAGCTCTGCTCAGCACAGGCCATGGAGGACACTGAGCCAGGCACCTCCTACACCTTCTTTTATACTTGATTTGACATCAGATGATATGAAATATCTCTTTGGTTGCTCAAGTCAGGTGATGCTTGTCCCCTCTGTTCGATGTAGGCTCTCTGGGCCTGCTGAACTGAGGCCCAGCTAAAACTAAAGCCAAAACTACCACTCCTGCCCAGCTGGATGTGGGAATGCCACGATGGCTGTGCCATTACCCTTCCTGCTGGGTGGAATCTGTCACTGGATGCCACACCATTTTCTCACCAGACAGGACAAGCTGTTCATTAACCATTTCACCTGACACCTTCAGAGTTTTGCTGGTGGGCAGAAGCTTTCAGCTCTTCAGGGGTGTGCTGGTTTAAAGGGAAACCAGCAGGGGAAACGAACCCAACACAAAATCAGAGTTACAATTTAATAACAATATTACAAGAAATGCAATGGCACAAAGAGAAATTGGGTTTAACCCACAAACCCAGCAGTGGAACCCAGCCCCCTGGGGCACAAACACAGTGGGGTTTGGTGGCCCCTGTGCTGAGCCCCACNCTCAGCTGTGCCCTGGGCAGCTGCTGCCAATGGGCCATTGGGAAGAGTTGCTGGGCAATGGCCCAGAGGGTTTAGAATGCCCAGCTTTGGTCACACCCACACAGTGGTCTCTGTTGCTGAACCAGGACAAGGGCCATGAGCACTAAAGGTTTAACAGATCAATGTGCTGCTGCCCCTGCCCCGCAGGCCGGGACGGTGAACCGCGGCAGTGAAGTGATCGCCGCGGGGATGGTGGTCAACGACTGGTGCGCCTTCTGCGGGCTGGACACCACCAGCACTGAGCTGTCCGTCATCGAGAGCATCTTCAAGCTCAACGAGGCCCAGCCCAGCACCGTTGCCACCAAAATGAGGGACTCCCTCATTGACAGGTGAGGGGGACGCAGCTCTGGGTCAAAAGCAAGATTTTGTTGTGAACTATTATTTTATTGTAAACTAGCTGGTTTCACACTTTTTTTAGTTTATCATTATTTTACTTCCTCCATCCTTTCCTTACTGCCAGCAGTTGGGTTATAGAATGTGTGAGGGTCTTGTTGCAGTGAGAATCCTGTTTTGGGGAAATAACTTCCATTTCAGCTGTCAGGTTCTCTTTCCTATTTGTTTTTTTTAAACAAACCTTGCTTTAAAAGTTAAAATGCCAATGATTTGCTTGACATCTTGGCTTTTGATTGTTGTAACCTGTATAATGTTATTTCAAATGCTTGCTACAAACATTTCTGGAGCCAAAAAGACTTTGGACCTTGTCAGCTGCTGCAGCCTTAAATCTTTTTAATTTAAACTGCTAACTTGAGGGGTTTTTAAGCCTTTTTGTCAAAGGCTTTGTGCAAGTTACCTTTCATTGCGAGCCAGGTTTTGTTTCCTGCCTGGAGTGGTAATGATATGGGACCTTCCCCTTTCATTAATGTGTGCAAATGTTTGTACAAGGTTTAGGCTACACCCAGACAAAAGTCCTGTGCAAACTGCGTTTGGGCTTTCATCTGGCTGCAACTCTGAGGACCATTGGCTGTGGTGCTGGAAGGGTGTTCCTGAGCTACCTGAGCCCCACTGTACCTTAGTGGCTGAGTTCTCAGGTGTTATGAGAATGTGTGGTTTATGCCATAATAAATTCCTTGAACTCTTTGAAAGAGCTCTTTGCCTCTTTACCCTTCTGGTACAAAGCCTTTATGTGTCTGAGCATATCAGAGCCATAATTAAACTTGCTCTGAGCTGTTAATAATTACCTGGGCCAGGCTGACTGTGCGTTTTATCTTTGCCAGCTTGGGCAGGTCCGTTCCTGTGGCTGCCTGTTAGCAGCCACAGCATCTACTTCCCTCTTTTCATAGGCCCTTCTCCCCTAGGAAGGGAAATTTCTTTTGGGCCTTTGTAACTGGAGGGTGAGAAGTGACTGTGCTGGTGTTGTGAGATGCCTCCTGCACTCCCTGGCACTGCCAAACCTCCCTTCTGTTTTGTCTTTTAGCCTGACATAAGCAGCATCGGTTCCGACTTCCCAGGAAGCTCCAAAGGAGTGAAATGTTGAGCTGCACTTTGGATCACAGACATCCAGACCTTCTGATGGATATTTCTGGCCCAAGGAAGAGGCTACAAAACCGATTTTTGTAGTTTTTTTGTAAACATATAAGTATTGACAAATAACATGCATAAGATACAAATAAGGAACATGCTCTCTGTCCCTTTGCTGATGTTTTCCAGTTCTTCAGCTCTGCTTTCTGGTTTTGTGGTGCCAGCTGAGCTCCTCAAATTGTCCCACAATATTTACTCTTGTGGCTCTTGGGTGTTGATCACTAGAGATTCTTTTGCCTTAACTCTTGCACCATTGTCCTGCTACACAGCAGTTTCTGGCACTACATGCACTGCTCTGTGTTCCCACACACCTGCTCGAGAGGTGTTTCTGCTGTAGGTAGACTGAAGAACCCCTTATATGTCCAATACCAACAATAGAGTAGTTTACTTGCCACAAAATAATCCAAAAGTCATCACCTTCTCTTTTACCCTGACTTGCAGCTGTTCCCATGGGGATGGTGATTGTGAAGTGACCAGCTTGGATCAAAACTGGAGTTTGTTAGAGTCAGTCCAAGGGCTTCTTACAGCAAAGTGCCTCGAGCAGGGTTTGGTCTGGTGTCACCTGTGCTGCCCCTGAGGCACCTGCAGGAGGGAGCCCTAAAGGCTCACTATGGCCAGTGGGCTTAGTTTGTCCTGCAGGAGTTCACCTCCTGCACTGGGAAACTCTTAGGAGTCAGCAAATCCCAGTATTGAATTTGAACCACCTCATCTGGAGTTACCTTGGAGAGAAAGGTTCAGTAACACAGTTCTGAGCAGTCACTTCACAGGGTGCAGATTTGGGAGCTTCCTCATGAAGAGCTCTGCCCATGCCAGAGAGTGATTATTGAGCTGTAGGTGCTGCTTTTGGGTAGAGGTAGTGATTTCCTTCCAAACAGCTGTTGCCCACTGATCTCTCATTTCAGCTGCTTTTCTGCTGCCCATCAAGGGTGCACTGAAGGCATCCAAGTGCCTCCATTTGCCATCCTGAGGATAAGAGGAGGCTCTCACTTGTTCCCACAGAGCTGCCTTGCTCTCAGCTGGGTTCTCTTGAGGAATGCTGCCCCGAGGGCGGTGTGGGCAGAGCCCTTTTAGCTCTGGTGCTTCAGGCTTTTTAGGAAATCAAGGAAACCTCTATTTTTGTTTTACTGTCTGGATGTTTAGGGAAGGCTTTGTAAAAGTTTTCACTGATTAAAGGTTATTCCTTGAACTGTTAAATAAAGATTGCCATGATCTGTGATCAGAGCAGCCCTGCCCTTTGATATTGTGCACCACTTAATTGGCAGTGACTACAGGTCTCCTCTCAGCCTGTTTCAGTGTTCAGTGAGGAGCTGCTTCCCTTTGGCCAACTCCCAGGGCTCAGCTCTTGGGTGGAAGTGGCAGGATTGGGACTATTCCCATCCATGTTGCCCTGTGTTCATCACAGGTGAAACAAGTCAGGCTGAAATTTTCCTCTGCAACTCCTGTAACTCTTTTTCTCTCATTCCAGATGCCAGACAGGAATCTTGATTTGCACTGGTGACCTTGGTCTGTGTTAGGTCTTAAAGACTCTTTAGAGAAAAATAATATCTCTGTAATCCAAATCCTTAAGTGGGAAGGGTGGTACAGTGTTTAGGGTTGTGCTCTGCCCAGGAGGGGGCAGGCAGCAGGACAGGCCATTGCTAACTGGGGTGGGACCTCTGGGAGCTTGGCAGCTGGAAGGTGGCAAACATGGTACCTCTTCTAGTCATGGGTTTGTGGGAATCCTGAACTGGTGAGGTGGATCTGTGTGCAAGAAAAATTAACTGTAATAAAGAATGGATTCAGAAACATGGATCATGAGAGAGCATAAATGTGTTTTAATGCAAGTCCTTTCTCAAAAGGTCTGTGGAGTTCTTTAAAGGATTCCACAGGGATATGGAGCAGGTTTGTTGTACTGCACTGGCAGGTTTTTGTGCCAAAGGCTTTGAGGGGCCATGGGTGAGTTTAGTGGTCCATGGGATGAGAGGGAGGACAGGGGGAGAAAGTAAATGTTGCTGCTTTGCAGGAGTTTCACAGGGAGCTATGCTGGGAGCCACGATGATCAGCATTACTGGCCTGTATCAAGAACAGTGTCAGTGTAATGAATGTGTGTAGTTGGCTGCTCGCCCTCTGGGCTGCAACAGCCACTCTCAGGTGCCCCATGCCAGGGTCCCTGGGCTGCACAAATGGCTCTGTGGGTGTAGAAAAACAGGGTAGGGTCCCAGGCACACACCTACAAGAGCCTGTTGCTCATGAGAGTCCAACTAGCACTGTGTGCCCTGCTCCCCTGTGGGGACAGTGTGTCCTGGTGCTGCATTTCTGGACAGGAGCTGGATCATGGGCCCTGTCCAAGGAGAGCTTTGGCCCAGCTGATGGGCAGCAGTGAGTCCACCCTCTGCTGATCAGGTGCTGCCTCTGCAGCAGAACACAGGACCCCAGCAAAGAGCCCAGGTGTAGGGACATGAAGGAACTGCCCCTTGTACAAATCATAAAATCAGAATCAGCTGGGTTGGAAGAGACCTCTGAGATCATCAACTCCAACCCCACTGTGATCACCAGATCATGGCACTCAGTGCCACATCCAGGCTCATCTTAAAGACCTCCAGCGTCGGTGAATCCACCACCTCCCTGGGCAGGCCATTCCAATGCCTGACCACCCTCTCTGTAAAGACCTTCTCCCTGATACCCAGCCTAAACCTCCCCTGGTAGAGCTTAAGCCTGTGCCCTCTTGTTCTGCTGTTGGTTGCCTGAGAGAAGAGACCAACCCCCACCTGGCTACAACATCTTTCAGGTAGTTGTAGAGAGTGATGAGGTCTCCCCTGAGCCTTATCCTCTCCAGACTAAACACCCCCAGCTCCCTCAGCCTCTCCCCACAGGACTTGTGCTCCACTCCCTTCACCAGTCCCTTTCTGCCTGGCTGCTCTCCAGCCACTCTGTGCCCAGCCTGGAGCACTGCAGGGGTTATTGTGGCCAAAGGCAGGACCTGCACTGGGCCTTGTTAAACCTCATCCCGTTGGAATCAGCCCATCTCTCCAGCCTATCCAGGTCCCTCTGCAGAGCCCTCCTGCCTTCCCGTAGGTTGACACTCACTCCCAACTTGGTGTCATCTGCAAACTTGCTAATACTGATGTCTGTGCCCGGATCCAGGGCACTCCAGGGCTGCCCAGAGGCTGATCTTGGCAGAAGAGAGAACGGTGTGAGTGGGGTGGTGCTGGGGGGAGGCAGGTCAGCTGCTCCCCACCGCCCCATTCCCTCAGTGCCACCACCTGTACCTGCCGAGGGCTGTTCTGAGCCTCAGACACCTCCACGAATTCCTCCCACCCCTGGGAACTCAGGGATGCACTGTCTGCCACAGGAGGCAGGGACAGGGCAGGCAGGAGAGGTTCCATGGTGATTGTGTGGCTCTGTGGAGCAGCAGTTTGGGCAGGCTGGGCTTGGGCAGCACAGCTGGCCTTGCTGAACAGGGCCTGGCACCCGGGGCACACTCAGCTGCCCAAGGACACAGCTCAGCTCATGCCCAGCCTGGCACTGCCTGCACAGCCTATCCCTCAGACAGGCCACAGATCCATCCTTGGGCTGGGGGAGGAGAATATAAACAAACCCAGACAGCGCGCTCGGTTGTAAATCTGTATTTTTTTTTTTTAATGATGGCTGTTGGAAGTTGCTCAAAGGTTTGGGCTGTGCCAGCCCCAGAGAGAGAGATGGCAGCGTACAATGAGCCCGAGGTGGCCGTGGAGTCCGTGGTGTGCGTCCTGCCACCCCTCGAGTACACAGAGGAGCGTGGGGGTGTCTGATTGGTGGCTCCGGTTTCCTTTGGTCCTTTGCACTCCTTCACCCATCATGAGACGTTAGCACAGGTTTCACTACAACTCGAAGTTTCTCATCTACTTGCTTCTCACTTATTTTGTAATATGTTGGTAATATTTTATGTTTCAACACAATAAACAGCTTGGCTATGGAGATCAGTTATGGAGGACAAAATACAGTTTGAGACCACGCGTTATGCAGTCCTAGTGGGCTTCACCAGACATATCTATGTGGCTATCCTGCTTCACCAGAGCAATATTTGAGCACTAATTAGCAATCCAGAATGCTAACAATCTCTCTGCTGCTTCGTTCCTCACTGTGGTTAGGAATAGTTTTAGCATGTTTGTTGTCCTTGGGGGTTTGTTTCAGAGCTGACATTATAAAGCTGTACTTTTTCTATACTAACTGGACATTCTGTGCATTGCACTTCCATTGCACTGAAGAAAATTCAGTTATAGGCAGAGGGCTTAGGCTAATCACCTGTGATTATCATGTAATCATGGTGAGCGTGCAAAGCAGTTCCTATGCTGACATGGATGGCACTTCTGTACAGGGCTGGACTTCACCATGACACTGCACTGCAAGAGACTCTTCCACTCTTACTCAACATGGTAGAAATCTCAGCATCAAGATGAAAATCAAAAGTTTGTGGTTAGGACAGAACATCCTGAACCCCTCATGATTGTAAGAGGGACAAGCAGAAGCTACTGTTGTAGGAAGAGACTCGTGGAAAGTCACTAGCTGAAAGTTAAGGTATTGTTCTAGCCTTTACCTGACTCTCATGGCTCTTCAAACGTGGCTAGTGATGGACTCACTCTAATGTGTGGCATGCTTCCTTTGGTCCTTGCCAAATACTTGCCTGTGAAGAAGTGAGCAAAACAAAAAAACCCTAAATTTTGAAGGCATACATAATGTTTGTAACATCTACAGGGGTTGGATTTAGTTTTATAAACAGGCCTAATTCTTACTGCACCTTGACTATTTCAGCAAAATATAATGACGACCTCACTCCAAACAAACATTTCCATTCTCCTGAAACCCAACAGACAAATTCCACAATCTAGTTACACATGCCACAGAACAACAACTCTTCTTTTCCTGGTGTCTGAACAGGGGCAGAGTGCAGTCTACACCTACACATATTCCTGGTATCCCAGGAACCATTGGTTCATTGGTTTTCGCTGGTGGGAGCTTAAACCAACTTATATGACATCTAAATATTTCTTTCATGAGTGGCTCCCAAAACAAAAACGTGTATTCCTATGATTGGATTTTTTTTTTGACCCAATTACTTTGTCTTCAGATTGTCCCAGTCTAGGGCTTGATGTTGCCAAGTGTCTGGTTTGGTGCTTGTTGAGCTTCTGCTCCGCACTCGGGTACCTCTGTGAGTGCTCAGTGGTTCCTCGTGCACTGTGCTGAGTGGCAGCGTTGATTAGTTATGAATGTACAAAACATCTGACCAGCAGGTATTGGAAAATTGTATCCAGGTAGATCCCTGGACTTTGTAATAAACTAAGAAGATCTTTTAGAATGGTTCAGCATCAGAATGTCTTCTGCTTATGACACTGAATTGTTCCCGTTCATAGATTTCATGATCTTTGTTCATGTATGAGACAGCTATTAAAAAAATGGTTCTGTTCAGAGGTGGTTTAGCTACACTGGAGAATGCTGGGTTTAACAGGGAGCACTGGTGCAGGGAACTGAAGGAAGTTTCCCAGATCAGTTGAAACCTGTCTCGAAGACTCTGGTGCTGGCAGAGCGAGCCTGTGCATGGCACCGCGACTGGCAGGCAGCACGAAGGCAGGAGGCTCCACACTGCAAGGCTGCCTGCCTGTGTTTTTTCCAGTTTTCCTGCTTATTTCAGTCCCAGGCTGTCCAAAACTTGTAGGTCACTGAAGTAGTTTTGTTTGGTAGGCTTCTCAATGCATTTTTTCTCTGTTTTTTTTTTGTGTGTCCATAAGTCCTCGTCAGCTCAGTGAGTGGCAACGTGCAGCGAGCTGTGTCATACCCACTCCTGGACAGGTCTTTTGTAGTACACCACGTTTTGCTGCACCTCTTTGTTTTTGAACTGGAAGATTGTGTACACCAGGACGAGGATGCAGAGGGACAGGATGCAGGGGATGACCACCGCGATGGCGTTGACGGTGCTGGGCACGTCGTTGATGGTCACCATGATGTCCACGTCGTCGTGCGGCAGCCGGCGGTCTTTGCTGCGCTCCACATCCTTCTGGTTGCAGCCCATCCAGTCCTTCAGGATGGACCTGGGGTAGCCTGGCTCCACACTCAGCCTCTGGTTATCGAACTTCCAGTACTCCTTCCCTTTGTAAAAGTAGGTGTAAACTAGGAGACAAAACAGACAGTAATTTCTCACCATTGCCAAGCTGATGAGTTGTGCTTGTGTGAGGACATGCAGGGAGCCTGAACAGTGGGAGGTGGGCACTGCCTGGGTCAGTAAAACACATTTATCCAGGGCATTCCCAGAACACTGGAAAGTGAAGGTGGTTTTGGAGCTGGAATTTAAAGGAGAAGCCATAACCCTGGCTTGTGTGTTCAACATTGCCCATGGAACACCATTCCCCATGGCCAAGACAAGCAGGGGATTAAAAAATTCCTGCTAACTTTAAAGGAAATGGTCTGCAGTGAGTTCTTTTTTCCTAAAGCATCTGTAAATACGTGCTTGTCATTCCCAAGTGATTAACAACATCTGCAGAATTCCAGTGTGTGTGCCTGGGTGTGTTTGGAAGAACACTCCAGGTTTCTGTTCACCCAGCCTGAGGGAGCAGGTCCTGAGTAAGATGAGTTCTTTTGGCCACAGAATCCAGCTTTGGCCTGTGTTAAGGACCAGTCCCATCCTGGTGCTAATAAAAGGGTGATGCTTTATGCTACATGTTGTCTGAAGCACCCCCTTCTCCCCAGACTCCTTTTGTAGTCACTCTCAAGTGATGAGAAAAAAATTAAAGAGGAGAAGGGAGCTGTGGTGAAAGTGTTGGGTGTCCTGCACTGGGCCCCAGCTTGGCTGGCTCTCACTGCCACCCTCCAGCCTGGCACAGCCCTACAGCCCTGCTCCCACAGCATAGCCCCCAGTTGAAACAGCCTCAATGGCACAGCCCCCTCTGTTAGCTCTTTCCCTAAATGGAAGAAGAGGAAGAAACCTTCAAATCAGAGAAAGAAATGTGTTGGAAGGAGTCTCTGGAGGTCCAAGCCCCTACTGGGAGTGTAACTGCAAGGCTAACTGCTGCCATCAGACAGGATGGAGCCTGTCAGAGACCCTGAGACAGCTACAGGTAAGAAATGAGGAGGAAATGTAGGTTATGGCATCCTCACAACCAGGGCCCAGGAAAAGTTGGGCAGGGACTGTTTTGGCAGAAGTCCTGTTCCCTCAGAGCTGGCATTGTGATAATATGGCTTAACAGCTGAGGTTGGGCTGAGGGTCAGGAAGGATCTCAGAGTGCTGCTGCTCACAGGACCCAGGTGACCCCAGGGCTCCTGAGACTCGACTCCTGCAACAGGAAATACTCAAAACAACCCAACCCAACCCAACCCCTCAACTGCCAGCACAAGCTGTCCCTTGTTTAACAGGAGTGATGACTGCAGATACATACAGCCTTCCTTGCTGATGAAAGCTCCCTGGGGAGCCTGAGGGACTCCTCTCCACACGGTGATGGGCTTCGGGTACCCTGGGTCCGTTGCTCTCTTGTCCTCGTTGTACCTCCAGTACCTGTCCCCTTTGAAGAAGTAGGTTTTGCCCACGGGCTCCCAGCGCAGCGCCGTGTCGATGCCCTCCCGGGGCAGGCAGCTCCCCAGCTCCACCAGGCTGTGGGGGTAGCCTGGCTCTGCTGTCACCTCCTTAAAAACCCAGTACTTGTCTCCTAGAGATCAGTGGGGACACAAACAACAGAAATGCCCAATGAGGAGCTGAATCAATACAAACCTTACATAGCCACACAGCATGTTGAGGACTTCCAGGCCTTACTGTCATCTGTGAAAAAGCTGCTCCTCCACTTCTTTTTGAACCTGAAATCTAAATTCATTTGCTGCTCCTCAACTCTTGCTTTAGAAGAGATGTTGAACAACCCTTTCCCATTTACCTTCTCATGATTTCATGATTTCAAAGATTTCTCTCATCCCCTGTCTGCCATCCCTCACTCAGGCTGAGGTGGTCCTTGCAGGTCAGCCCAAACTTTTCAATCCTTTCTGTTGCCTTCCCTGAGCCTTCCCAAGTTTTATTACAGTTTAGAGGGCTGAGCTACTGCAGCTGCAGAATGAAATTCAGAAGCCCAGGTACTGTGGCTGTGTCGACGTTTTCCATCCACTCTTCCTTGCTCACAACTTGCTCTCGAGTTACAGGATCCTGTTCAGACACTGGCACAGTGCAAGGAGCTAAAGGGAGTCCCAGCACAAGGTGGTCATTTTGTCTCTTTAGGAGACAACTGTCCAGAAATATGATTTGGGAGGGCCCTGTACCTGGAGGGGCCCCAGTGCCCTGCTGAAAGTTGTTCAAGGAGATAGACAGGAGACTGACACTCCCTGGGAAACAGGAGCTGTTCCCTCCAGCCAACTGCCTTTAATCAATATGAACTCTCTACAGAGACTGTCCTGGCAAGGCCAGCTTTCTTGGTTCAGCAACAGAGACCACTGTGTGGGTGTGACCAAAGCTGTGCATTCTAAACCCTCTGGGCCATTGCCCAGCAACTCTTCCCAATGGCCCATTGGCAGCAGCTGCCCAGGGCACAGCTGAGCCCTCAGCCTGGCAGCTGGCNTCCTTTGGACTCAGGGGAACCACGTGGGGCTCAGCACAGGGGCCACCAAACCCCACTGTGTTTGTGCCCCAGGGGGCTGGGTTCCACTGCTGGGTTTGGGGGTTAAACCCAATTTCTCTTTGTGCCACTGCATTTCTTGTAATATTGTTATTAAATTGTAACTCTGATTTACAATCTCTTTTGTGTTGGGTCCATTTCTCCTGCCGGTTTCCCTTTAAACCAGCACACCATCCCACACTAAACTATATCCTAAGGACTAGTGGCAGCTGGCAGTGCCCCTTCGGAAAAGGACACGGGTGCAGTGTGCCTGTTCTCACCATCCCCAAGGCATACAGGAGGGTGTGTGCTAAGGCAGGAGGGCTTGGCTGGGGCTGAGCTGCTCTGTACCTTTGAAGAACACGAACTTGCCGTCGGAGCGCTCGTAGGCTGCGTCAATCCTGGCGGGGAGCCCCTTCCAGAACTGCTCGATCTGCATTGGGTATCCCTCCTGCACGCGGTTGTTGCGCAGGCGCCAGAACCAGCGATCCTGGGAACACCAGAAGCCTCCTCAGACTGTTGGCATCTCACTGAGCATCCCTCCAGCATCACCAATCCCTGCCCAGGCCCCAGAACCAGCGATCCTGGGAACACCAGAAGCCTCCTCAGACTGTTGGCATCTCACTGAGCATCCCTCCAGCATCACCAATCCCTGCCCAGGCCCCATTACAGGCCAAAGTCTTGCTCTGGGTGACAGATCCAACCCAGCCCACACCCCAGAGAGTGAAGGGCCACGTGGGGGAAGTGGCAGCCCAAAGGGTGGGAAGGTGATTGATGGTTCTGTGAAAAAGGGTGGAAAGGAGAGGGAAAAGGAGCAGGAAGAAGCGAGTCCACAGTTACAAATATTGTGATCTCTGCGTGTCTTCTCATTGAGGTGTCACCCCTGTCCTGGTGCACTTGATGCTCAACTCTCAGAGCCCAGGAGAGCCAGACAGCCTGAATGAACATTACCTGGTGACTGTGTGAAACACACAAGGTCTGAAGGCACAAAAGAGTTCTTAAATATCCCTTTAGATATGAGACCATTAGTTAAAGCTGCAGTGGATGCTCAGGACAGAACCTCTGAGACTTCTTTAGAACACTGTCCCAGCCTTCAGCTCATTTCAGTTCAGGATTTTTCTGTAACTTATGTGGTTTGTCCATTTAAAGACCTTTAATGTGTCCCACTCCACATTCACACCCGCTGGACACAGCAGAAGCTACTGGTATTTTGGGAATGGGATCATGGATCTCCATATTGAAGGCACTCCAATGGGTTAATGAGCAAAGCCTCTCCTTCCTCCCTGGCTGCAGTTTACAAGGAAGGTTGACTCGAACTCCCCAGGAGCTTCAGGTAGGCTGAGCACTCCTGGTTCCATGGCAGTCACCTCTGAGCAACAAGGCTTGTTGCCCAGAGAAGTTGTGGATTCCCCATCCCTGGAAGTGTCCAAGGCCAGGTTGGATGGGGCTTGGAGCACCCTGGGACAGTGGGGGGTGGAATAAGCTGGTCTGTGAGGTCTCTTCCAGCCCAAACCACTCCAGGATTCTATGATTAATCATGGGTAGGTACTGGTATTGCTTTCTGGCTTTACAGGTGGCTCCTCTCAGGCCTGAATTCTCTGCCAAGACATCCAGATCACATTTTGGAGAACAGGCACTTTGTGAATACCATCAGGCACAGATTCCAAATATTACAGAGCCAATCTGCTTACATTTCCTTCTAACATTGCTCATTCAGCAGCCTCAGAGGAACAGAGCTATTTTCACAGACATTTCAAGTCTCACTACTATTAACCTTTTCCAGTGATAAAATTAAAGGAAGACTCATGGGTAAGTGAGAATTCTTATTACCTTGAAAACAAACATTTCTCCTCTAAAGAGAGCCACAGTGTTGAAGTTGCCATCACAGATGTTTGGTTTGGAGCCAGGGAGAGCTGGCCTATCACCCAGAGGAGGACTGGGAGGTCGTGGCTGTCTCTCGTGTTTTCTTTCCGAAGTCGAGTGAATTCTGCGAACAGGAAGAGTTGGTAAAGGCCTGGTTGGCTCCAGGGGCTCAATGGGAGGACCTAGAAGTGAAAAGGAAGATATTTAGCAACGTGGACAAGGTTGACTTCTCTGTGCTTCCCTTGTAAGCTTTAAAAGGCACCAGGGTGGTTGGATAGCACTGCCAGGGATTTACACACTCCTGATGGAGAGCTCATTCCCTAGAGATGGGGAGCAGAAGGAGATGCATCCACAGGTGAGAGATGTCCCAAAACAGATGAGTGGTGAGAACTGAGGAAGAGCCAGAATGTTTTTGTAGGTCTTCCCAAGGAGGCTGGAGCTAAAATGAAGGAGGAGCCACACCAGTCATGTTCCAAACTGAAATGAAAAGTGATAAACCTTGAAAATAAATGTTTAGTAAACCATAAAAAAGGCAACAGAAAAAAAACCCAAACCCCAATGTAAAAGCAGAAAAAAGTCAGGGTTTGAGAACCAATGCTACAGTAAAGGGGAACTGCAGGGAGTTTGGAAATTGGAAAGCAAGTACTTTATTACAGTTCAGTCACCAATCTGTGCTTTCAGAACTCCCTGACACCCAGCCCTGAGAAAGGACCTTGCTGTCCTTAAAATGATGCCCTCCCAGCACAGACCTCCTTCTCAATCCTTCCCCAGCTCACCTCCGGATTTTAAAGGCTGCAGGAATGGAGAGAGCTATAAAAATATAAATGATTCAGACTGGAGCAGAGGTCTGCTCTGAAACTGCCTCTGCCAGGGGCTGATTTCATTAAAAGTCTGGGCCAAGGCTCATTCAGAGAGTCACAGATTTCCTGTTGCTTCTCAGAGAAGGCCACAACTTAATACAGCAATAAACAGAAGGCTGCTGAAGGCAAGGGATTGTGGTGAGTTGTGTACCTGAGGATTGTTTATTTGCAGGTTTCAATCTCCTCCTGAGCCTGCAGGACAAACCCCCACCTGTGAGCAGAACTGGGCCTGGAGTTACTGAACCCCTGCCCTGGACAAGGCTCATCCTCACAGGGAGAGTTACCTGGAGCTGGACAATTGCCCACAGCCAGGGAAGGGATTCATGTGGAAGGATTGAGATACCCATGGAGGACACACACCTGGGGGGTTAGAAGAGGACTTTGGTACATAAACTTTTCAACTCTGCAGCCTCAAATGATGTTTAGGTGCCCAAGTCCTCATGGCAACTTAGCTCTTAAACATTCCACTTTCCAAGGGTTCCAAGAAGGAATGAGTGCTGGACACGTCCTGGAAGGGTGACTGGGTTAGTGAAAGTCCCCACAGCCAGTGACAAAGAAGTCCTCAGAGAAAACCACTCTATTGTTAATAAGGATGTAACAGTGAGAGCCTCATGCAGGTTTCACAGATATGATGCTCAGAAAGTACCACTTGGTTGATACAGTCCAATCCAGTGGTGCCAAGCCAGAAATCCCCACCTGTGAGTCCTGCAACAAGCCCAGTGTTCCTGGGGCAGATACAGCACATTTTCCAAGTCTAGAAAATCCTCTGTAATGCACAGCAAACTCTTCTAATGATTAACCCCTGTCACTGCTAGTCTGTGTCTTACCCATTCCCTCAGTTTGTGCAGCTCCAGATTCAGTGTTTTCTTTCTTATCTCCAGTGGCAACATTTAATCATTTACAGATCTTCATGGATGCTTTTAACACTTCTCCTTAATGAGCTAAACAGAGCAGTTCCTTTGGCCTATTGCTGCAATGGCTTTTGATTTTAAGATCCTGAGATGGACAACTTTTCTAAAGCTTTTCAAATGGATCTTTTTTATTTCTTCAAGGTTTTTTCTAAAGCTTTTCAAATGGATCTTCAATCCACAATGGCCAAGGTAACCTGTCCTCTAGTGTGCTATTTTGGGCCATGTGCAATTTTGATTAGCAACTATTTCATTTACTTTATTCCAGTGCTTTAATAAAAGCCATCAAATATTGCTCACAGAAACATTTTAGATGAGGATTCTCACTTGGTAATTACCCTTGGAAGGCTGTCTACAGGAACTGGATAAAAATGTTACACTGTGTCTTGCTCATCCTTTCCATTCTTAGCTGAGTGCCCCCATTCAGTAACGTGGCAGACCATAAAATTCCCAAACTCAGACACTGCTCCTGCAAATGATCCATGGATTTTCCCTAGATGGGGTGCAGCAAAGGCCCCCAGACACTGGACCAGGCTGAATCTGAAGATGCATTTCTGGAGCATGTGCAGATGCTGCAGCTGCAAACAGGCACCAGAGGGCAGAGCAAGAGCCAATACACAAAACCATCTCCTTCCCCCAAATCTACACAAAGTGGGAGTCAGGTCCTCAGCATCCTCTTTGCTTCACACCATTCCTAAATACTCCATTGTATGGCAATGTAAAACCTCAACCTTGAGGCAAAACCTCAAGTTTTACCCCTTAATTTTCCCACACTGTCCATTACTGATTCCCAACTTTACCTCAATATTTTCATCCTTTGTGCTACAGATTACCTCAGATTTAACCCCAAAATTTGCCTTACCTCTCCACTACCAATTGCCTCAGTTTATCTTGAAGTGTCCTTTCTGTCCCCTAGAGGTTACCTCAGATTTTACCCCCAATATTTTCCCACCATGTCCACTGATGCTTAACTCATTTCTCCCCCATAATGTATCTCCAGAGATATTTGCATTCAATTATCTCCAGATGTGTCACTGTTACTCCTGTTGCTCTTGTTTGCTCCCACAGCCACAGGACCTCACTGTGGTGTGAAGCACAAGAGCAGCACATCAGCTGCATGGCTGGGGCAGCTGGAAAGCTCATGGATGGAGGACTGAGTGGGACAACCTGCAGAGGAAAGGCTGGGGAGGGGAAAGAGGTCCCAGAGAGAGTTTGCACAAAGCCAGTTGGGGCTCTGGGTTGGTCAGGAGGGAGGTGGGAGCATTGCTCAGCTCCTGCTTTGGGGAAATAAAGGAGCAAGAAGCTGGCAACCTGTTGTCCTAGTTCAGCAGGTGGGACCAGTTTATCCCTGTGTGGGTGTGACCAAAGCTGTGCATTCTAAACCCTCTGGACCATTGCCCAGCAACTCTTCCCAATGGCCCATTGGCAGCAGCTGCCCAGGGCACAGCTGAGCCCTCAGCCTGGGAGCTGGCTGGGAAAGAAGCCTGGCAGAGGATCTGGGAGAACTCCCCTCCAGGGACTCCTTGGCACCTCCACACCCACCTGAGGGCTCAGCTCTGCTCAGGGGCCAGCAACCATTCCAAAATCCCCCCTGACTCCCAGAGTCACATCCCCCACTCTGGAACTCCCTGCCCTGGGGGACCCACTGGGGGCTCCCACCTGCACCTCAGGGGAGTCAATCTAGGGGTTTGGGGACTTGGGGAACAACTCATTGGATGCAGAGGAGGAGCAGAACCTGGAGAGGAGGAGCCCACCACTCCCCACCAGACTGTGCCATCATCTGCACCAACAGGTTTTTCACCTCCTTTTCCTTTGGACTCGGAGGAACCACGTGGGGCTCAGCACAGGGGCCACCAAACCCCACTGTGTTTGTGCCCCAGGGGGCTGGGTTCCACTGCTGGGTTTGGGGGTTAAACCCAATTTCTCTTTGTGCCATTGCATTTCTTGTAATATTGTTATTAAATTGTAACTCTGACTTATAATCTCTTTCATGTTGTGTTAATTTCTCCTGCCAGTTCACCTTTAAACCAGCACACCTGTTTTGGATGCCAAATATGCCACTGAGTCCCAGAGACAGTATCTGAGTGAATGAAATCTGAAAGGCAGCAATTTCCAGGCTTGGTGAGGACAGGCAATGCTTGCCTGGGACCTGAGCAGGGGGACAATAAGCAGGGATGTCCTGCACACTGCAGTCTCTCATTAAACAGCAGCATGCCCCTTTCTCTCTTGTGCTGCCTTCCCCAGGGCTTTGAGGGGATATGTTTGGTGAAATAACACTGGAAAAACCCTAATTAATGCCTGTCCTACAGATAGGATCCCCCACCAGCAGACTGAGCCAGGGATCAGCCATAGCACATTGCTGCAGAAACCAAAGGGATGTGCAGCTTTTGGTTTCCTCCCTTTTGCAAAAGGCCAACATTGCTGTGCACGGCCCAAACCATTCCTGCTGCCACAGAGGGCTCAGAAAAGCCTCTCTGACTGTCAGATTAACTGATACAGACCAACAATTAGCTATTTGTTATTTTGAGGACACTGCCACCAGCTCCAGCACTGACCCCTGTGTGGTGGGAGGCAGCAGCTTCACAGCAGGGTGTGTAAGCAGCACTCCAAGGGCTCTGCTGCCCTGGAGAAGGGAAAGCTGTGCCCTCTGCAGTGGGGAGAGGGACTCCTCTGCCTGAGGGAACTGTCTGGGAGGGACCCAGGAAGTCACAGTGTGCTCAAACTGCTCTCTGGAGAGGCACAGAGTTCCAAAGGGAGCGATTACCAAGTGGGGGTGGTTCTGCTTCTCAGGCACAGCAAACAGATGGAGATACTCAACCCAACAGCAGTTAGAATCATAGAATCATAGAATCAAGTTCTGGACTTGCAATTCAACAAGCCAAAAGCTCCCCACTTTGAGAGGAGAAGAGAGGAAGAACAGAGTTTCACAGAGATCATAGAATCATAGAATCATCAGTTGGGTTGGAAGAGACCTCTGAGATCATCAAGCCCAACCCTTAATCCAACCCTACTTTGAGGTGACCATGAGCAGTAAGATCAAGACATTACATTAATCCTTTCTCCCTCCATTTTAAAGAAAAAACTGTGAGCCAGGAGCAATATGTAAAGAAAACTGATGAATGTGTCTGACAGGTCAGAAACAAACTGGGACTCTGACAGGAAGGAGCAGAAAAGGGACTGAATATGTGCTCATCAGCTGGAAATGGGACATCTCCCAGAGTTCCCAAAGGTTCAGTGTCCCTGCACTGCAAGGCCACCCCTGTGCCTGCTCACAGCCCACCCTGCCCACTGTGCTGGACAGCTCCACCTTCAAGGCACAGGCAGCTGCACACCATGGGCAGGATGGTGCCCAACAGCAAAGATTCACATGCACCAGGGGTGAGTGTGCATGAGGGAAACATTTGCTACATCAGCAAGGAAAGGTGCCAAGCCAGGCCCCACATGGGAGGCTGTGCCCTGTCCACACTCACTGCTAACCATGCCCAAAGCAGGGCTGGCAAACTGCCCTGGAGGAGGGACCCAGCCCTGGCAGGGCTGCCCACAGACTGCAGGTGCCCTGCAGCTGGCTTGGATGCAGTCTTGGTCATTTCACTTTAAATATTTCAATTCTCACTCTGCTCTGCACTGGGGCAGCCTCACCTTGAATGGTCGGGCACTTTGGGGTGACACAAGGGAAGGAAGGGCTGAAGCCATTGGAGACTTTCCAAAGGAGGCCACAAAGATGGGGGAGGGCCCTGAGGGGAAGTGTGTGAGGACACTGAGGGCACTTGGTGTGTTGAACTGGAGGAGACTGAGGGGAGACCTCATTGCAGGTCCAACTTCCTCAGGAGGGGCAGGCACTGAGCTCTGCTCTGTGGGACCAGGGACAGCACCCAGGGAATGGCTGGAGCTGTGCCAGGGCAGGGTCAGGTTGGTTCTCAGGGAAAGGCTCTTTCCCCAGAGGGTGGTGGGCACTGACCAGGCTCCCCAGGGCAGTGGGCACAGCCCCAAGGCTGCCAGAGCTCCGGGAGGGTTTGGATGATGCTCTGGGGCACAGGGTGTGACTCCTGGGGATGGTGCTGTGCAGGGCTGAGGGTTGGACTGGATGATCTTTGTGGGTCCCTTCCAGCTCAGCACAGTCTGTGATTCTGCGAAATATTCCTCTTACTACGTGTCCCTGCCAGCCATGGAGGTTTCCTTGCTGTTTTTGCTTCTTTTCTTGTTTTCACGTGTTCTGGGCCTTAGAATTGATTCTGACTAAAGGCTTGCCCCCTCTCATGCTTACACAGGACAGGATGAAATGCTTACACGTTTTTGTTTTCATTTTTCATTTCTGCCTTCTCTTTGTCACTGACTGTGGCCAAAGGCAGGAGATGATCCCACAGCAAAGAGCAGAGGAGCACCCTGAGCACATGGGAGTCCTCAGGGCCAGAATTTGGGGCACAGTTAGGGGGATGGAAAGCAGAAGCACAGCCTGTCCCTTGGTGGAGAAAGATGCTCCCTAAGACCTAAGGCACTGCAGAGCACAACCTGGCAGGAAAACAAATGAACAGACCCTGTCCATCAGGAGCCATGAGCTCACCAGTCATTCCCATTTCCAGACTCTCATCACAGTAACCTCCCTCCAAAGCAGCTCAAGGCAGGCTGGAACAGGTTTGTTGTTCGCAGCAGAGATGAACATGTGAGCAAGGAGTCCCTTCAGAGCTGCTGGCACTGTGGCATTGGTCACAGGGACTGCTCACACCCCCTCTGATAGAACTGCAGCACCACACACCAGTCACAGCCTCTGCCACACACTGGCAAGGAACTCCAGAGAAGCAGTCAGAGGGAAAAAATCTCATGGAGAAAAAAACTGAGACAGGTTATTGCATGGCTCTGCAACTGGGCCTGAACCCAGTGAGCTGGTTACCAGGTGTGACCCCAGCACTGGAGCCAAACCCACCCTGGGCCGGGCCCTGCAGCCACTGCCCCACGGGAGCAGGAAAGAAACCTCCTGGAGCTGGAAACTGCACGTCAGAGGGAAGGAACTTCCTGGGACTGTACAGACACTGCGTGGAGAAGAAGACTTTCTTCCTCTCTATCAGAACCAAGGCAAAGAATGTCAGAAAGTTTTTGGGTCCCAGCAGATCACCTTCAGAGGGTGCCTCCCGCCACTGGCACTTTGCCTCCTCCCTTCATGCTTCCTCTGTCGCAGCCCATCTCAATACCAAGGGGACCTGTGAAGATAACACAGAGAGAGGAGGCATTTAGGAGCCACTGTGTCGATAGGTGAGGACAAAACACAACTGTACTGTCCTCCTGGCTATTGACAGAGTGTTCCCTCCACTGCCCAGCACCTGCCTGGGGGCTCAGCACCTCGAGGGGCTCAGCATGGCACAGCCAGTGGCTCCAGGGGGTAGCCCAGGGCAGAGAATCATCCATTTGCCAACAAAGGCCTGCCTTGATCTTCTTAATATCCACTCCAACAACAAAACTCTCATCCAGGCTACAGTTATGCTTTGAATAGCACACAGGAGGTTTCTGGCTGTAAAAAGCTGAGCTGCCTGTGTGTTTTTAAAAGCAGGACTGAACCAGTTCTCCAGGTACACAGGCAAAGCTCCTCAGTTTCAATCAAAACAGATGATCCAAATAAGCCAGAGAGAGGGAGAGAAACCCACCTGGCTGCTCTGCAGGCTCCAGGGCAGTGCAGAGGGGCCCCTGCTCTCACTGTATGAAAGAGCTGCCAACAAGCTACTGCAGGGACAAGAGACTGTCCACCAAACTCCAAGCTCAGGGAGGACTCATTTCCCTTGCTCACTCAATAAACTACTCCACAGAGCACTCTGCACTTCAGCAGAGCCTCCAGCAGTGACCCAGCTGTCCTTGGCACAGTGCAGCCTGCAGGACAAGCCCCAGCACCCACTGCACACGCAGAAGGTGCCAAGGACCCCACTGATCCTCACTGGGTGCCAGGAAGGGTTTCTGGAGCCCTTCCACATAGACACTCTCCTCAGGTGGAGCATTCATATGAGAGACAGGCATCCATAGCTGGAATCCCTGCCCTAAGCCAAAGGGAATGCTCTGGAACCAGGTGCTTCACCTTGCACTGCATACCAGAAACTGGGTTCAGAATTCCCAGACTTAGGCAGGCAAATGATGAGAGGCTGGGGCTATGCAGGATGCTCCAGCTGTGGTGCTGGCAGCCCAGTTCCTCTCTGGAAAAACTTTCAGAAGCCTGACATCTGCTCCACTGCAAAACAGGACATTTTTCTGTACTCAGAGAGATCTGTAGGATGGGACAAGTATGTCCTGCCCAGCCATAACACACAGCAGTGCTCTGCATCAGCTGAGAACCTGCCCAAGAGAGGTGGGCTCCCCCTCAGCCTCTCCTCTGGCAGAGGCCTCCAGGTGTCAAGTGGAGCCCAAGCACAACACGAGGACCAGGCAGTTCCTCCCTCCCTGTTTTTCAGCAGAATGGGAATGGAGAGCTGGGATGTGGCAGGGGAGGCTCTGTGGGTGCACCAGAGGTGGAGTTTCCTGGTTCCTGCTGGGTCCAACAGAGCCTCTGGACAGCAGGAAAGGTGCAAATGAAGTGATGCAATGCAGAGGGGGGGCCTTGTACCTCTGCAACGTGCCAGAGATGTGGCACCAGGGCACATCCCTCCAGCTCTCTTATTGCCAAGCATTTTCCTTCCCCTCTCCTCCTACAAGCACAGCACAGGGCATGGATCCAGAAGGCTCAGATTTGGCAGCTTCTATAGATGAGGTCTGGGTTGTTACTCTGTTAACTCTCCCTCTCCAAGAGGGCACTGCCAGAGATCATTTCTACACTTCATGTTTCCAGGTCCTGCACGACAGCAAAGCTCTGGTGGTCCCACTCACCAGAGTGGCAGTGCCACCACATGGAAAGAAAGACTGTCTCCACCAGTCCTTCTGCTGTTTCCTCACAAGCCACATGGAGGTTACAAGGATATGGGATGAGGTTACAAGGACCTGGGGTGGAGGATACAAAGGTCTGGGATGGAGGTTACAAGGGCCTGTGATGGAGGCTACAAGGGTCTGGGATGAAGGATACAAAGGTCTGGGATGGAGGTGACAAGGGTCTGGGATGGAGGTGACAAGGACCTGGGATGGAGGATACAAAGGTCTGGGATGGAGGTTACAAGGGTCTGGGATGGAGGTTACAAGGATCTGTAGGTTACAAGGGTCTCTATGGGCTGCCATTGGGAAAAGGGGATGGAGGTTATGAAGGTGCTGTTTGCTCACAGGCACTATGCCCTGCTAGTCCCAGGTTGTCAGAGCTGGTGATGTCCAGTTCCTTGGCCAGGGGCTGGTGTGGTTTCATGACTGCCCTGGACCTCAGCCCACAAGGGATACATCATGGACACTGACTGGGAGCTCTGCCCTCAAGCTGCACAGAAGATGTGGGAGGCTGACACATCCTCAGTGAGATCTGGGATAACCCAGATCCTTGATGTTATCTGCAGGCTGGTCTATCTTTGAGTGATTAGGAGACCTTCCCTTGGGCTTTGAAAGGGCCTTCAGGGTAATGGCCTGGTTAACCAGCCATGTGGACATGAGTTCCCTCTGCACACCATGCCAAGCCCTCTGCCCCCAGACACAGTGCCAGAGGTCACTCCCAGATGAGAGGCTGCTTCACCACCCACTGCACACCAGCACTGAGAGCAGGATGTGAAGAATCATGGAATCACAGAATCATTATTGTTGGAAAAGACTCCAAGATCATCGAGTCCAACTGTTGACCCAGCACTGCCAAGCCCACCACTAAAGCACAGAATCACAGAACCTGCTGTGTTGGAAGAGACCTCTGAGACCATCAAGTCCAACCCTTGGGCCAACTCCAGTCCCGTCACCAGATCATGGCACTCAGTGCCACGGCCAAGCTCAGGTTAAAACCTCCAGGGATGGGGAATCCACCCCCTCTCTGGGCAGCCCATTCCAATGCCTGAGCACTCTCTCTGCAAAGAATTTCTTTCTGATATCCAACCTAAACCTCCCCTGGCAGAGCTTAAGCCACTGCCCTCTTGTTCTGCTGTTGATTGCCTGAGAGAAGAGACCAACCCCCACCTGGCTACAACATCCTTTCAGGGAGTTGTAGAGTGTGAGAAGGTCTCCATGTCCCCAGGTGCCACCTCTACATGTTTTTTGAACACCTCCAGGGATGGTGACTCCTCCTGCCCTGGGCAGGCTGTGCCAGGGCCTGGCCACGCGTTCTGTGAAGAAATTTCCCCTAATATTCAATCTAAACGCCCCTTGGCACAACATGAGGCTGTTTCCTCTCACCCTGCCAGTTGTTACCTGGGAGAAGAATCACAGACTGTTCTGAGGTGGAAGGGACCCACAAGGATCATCGAGTCCAGCTCTTCAGTCAATGGCCCACACAGGGGATTGAACCCATCACCTTGGCATTATTACAACCAAGTTTTAACCAACTGAGCTGATCTCAGGAGACCCCACCTGGGTGCACCCTCCTCCAGGACAGGAGAACCAGGTCAGGCTGTGACACAGCCATGGCTCAGCACCCTCTGCCCACCAGCAGGGCAGCCCCTACAGCCATGACTCCAACACTCCCAAAGTCAGGAGGCAACTCAAGAGATACCCAAGATATTGTTTCCCATTTAATTCCTTCCTGGACACATCACTTGTGACATGGGCACATTCAAGAGAGGGAGAGATCCTTTTAAAAATACACACAAAGAACAGTCCTGATATTTCCTGATTTTGTCAGGGAACATGCTAGAGGAAGCACCTCCCAGGAAATGGGAATAATCCTGTCTTGTCTTACAACCACCTGTTCTGTCACACACACAGGGAGCAAAAAAGTGGAAATAACATTTTAAACATTGACCTGACACCAATCAGCATGAATCACAAACAGGATTTCTCATCCCCTACTGTATCTTTAGGTTAACTTTGAAATAAATCCAGCAGAGAATAACTTTAAAATGCAACAAATCATTAAATGACAGATCTAGACATTTCTTTTCTAATGGATAATCACAGATACAGCATGAGATACATTTGGAACACATAATTCCCAAAAGAAGGAAACAAAATGGACTGAAGCTTTAGCAGACCCTCTGTTCTTCGTTCTAGCAACCTCAGTGGAATGAAAAATTTGAAATTTTAATTGACCTTGTTTTTTAGAAAGGATGCCACATGTAAGATAGTGACTCTATGACTGATTTTGCGTAGTAGGTTCCTGAAAAATCCATATTGAGCACCTGCTGCTGCCCTGTAGAGAATGTCAGAGCAGCAGGAAATCAGGAGGTTTGGATTTTTGGAGAGGTGCTCTGGTTAGATGGGCTTTGGACATCCCCAAGGCCCAGTAAAGCAGAGTGGCACTGTGGAAATAAAACACATCAGTTGAATGTTCCTGCTCAAGCTACAAGAAGGATATTCCAGCAGACACTTCTCAGCTCTCAGAAAGTCACATGGAGGGTTATGTTCTCCCATCTCCAGCTCCAGGTGAAACATCAGCTGCATTTTCCACACTTTCTTTGTGATCCATGAGTCAAACCTAATTTTGAACTCAGCTTTATTTTTTGGACTGTAACTCTGTACTAAGGGCCAAAATCTCCACCAGGGGAAGCAAAGCTGCTGCTGCAGAAACTGCTCCTTCACCCTGCAGGACAAAGGATCTCTCCAACCTCAGCCCACTGCAGCTCCAAGGCCTCAGAGAAGAGCCTTATGTGATTCCACAATAACCAACCAACAAATTCCTAATTACCACCAGCTTTTCTTTTAAGCTGAGTTAAAATGTTAAGCCCATGATATTGCACACAGAGAATCCTAACACAGTCTGTGGCTGAAGTTGAATGTCACTTCATGGTGCCACTGCCAAGCCAGGGGTGAGTGCTGAGCTCTGCTCTGTCCCAGCTGGGTGAGAGCTGTGTAGGGCTCTGTCCCAGTTCAGCAGGTGGGACCAGTTTGTCTCTGTGTGGGTGTAACCAAAGCTGGGCATTCTAAACCCTCTGGGCCATTGCCCAGCAACTCTTCCCAATGGCCCTTTGGCAGCAGCTGCCCAGGGCACAGCTGAGCCCTCAGCCTGGCAGCTGGCTGGGAAAGAAGCCTGGCAGAGGAGCTGGGAGAACTCCCCTGCAGGGACTCCTTGGCACCTCCACACCCACCTGAGGGCTCAGCTCTGCTCAGGGGCCAGCAACCATTCCAAAATCCCCCCTGACTCCCAGAGTCACATCCCCCACTCTGCAACTCCCTGCCCTGGGGGACCCACCGGGGGCTCCCACCTGCACCTCAGGGGAGACAATCTTGGGGTCTGGGACCTCTGGGACCCCTTGTTGGATCCAGAGGAGGATCAGACCCTGGACAGGAGGAGCCCACCACTCTCCACCAGACTGTGCCATCATCTGCACCAACAGGTTTTTCACCTCCTTTTCCTTTGGACTCGGGGGAACCACGTGGGGCTGAGCACAGGGGCCACCAAACCCCACTGTGTTTGTGCCCCAGGGGGCTGGGTTCCACTGCTGGGTTTGGGGGTTAGAACCAATTTCTCTTTGTGTCACTGCATTCATTGCAATATTGTTATTAAATTGTAACTCTGCCTTATAATCTCTTTTGGGTTGTGTTGGGTTTTGCTTTAAACCAGCACAGGCTCTCACCAACTGTCAGGGCCCTGAAGACACTGGTATGTTTTAATGGCCCTGCTCAGTCTTGTCTGGCAACTCCCCCCCTGGTGCCAGGAGCCCCATTTTGGGGAGTGCTGCTCCCAGCTCAGCCCCCACTGATATTGAACCCCCCAAGTGAGGCAGCCTGGCTGTCAACTCCTCATTTGCTCACTTTCCAAAAATGTATCTGAAACCAGAGAAACCAACAATTTCTTCTTGATTGCACTTTCACTGTCAGCGAAAAATTATGGGTTTTTCTTTCTGATTAGTCAAAGTTCACAGGAACTTAAATCAACATTTCAAAATAGAAACGGCACAACAACATTTTAGGGGCTTTCAAAAATTAACACTTCTGTTTGTTATCTGATGGAAGTTTAACATTTATTACCCCAGCACTTTATTTCAAAACTCTGCAGACTCTCTGTTATCCTGAGTATCTGAGCATATACCACGTTAAAGTATTCATAATTAAATGAAACCATAGCACAACTGCCAAGCAGCTCCATCCTGGTAAAGAGGAATGAGGAGGAATCTTCAGCTGCACCATGGGAAGAGCTATTTCCCCTGGGCGTGCTTCAAACCACATTACTTTACATGTTGGACCTTCCTTGGGTATCTGCACTGCACTCCACAAATGCCTGGGGTTTGCCATTGCCCAGACAGGAGTCAGAGAAGGAATCCCAGAAAGGCTCCCCCAGGCAGCCACACTCCAACAAATAAACCTCAATCCAGTCGTGAAAAACCAACACCAAATCCACCTCAAACAGCTGAGATACAGCTCACACCTCTACGGTCTTGCTGCACTGCTTTAGTCTCACAGGTCTTGGCACAAATTCTTTTAGCAGTAATTTCACATTCACTGGCAGAGAAGTGATGCAAATGTTGACTTGTGTCAGGCTTGCCACTGATCCCAGCACCAACTCCTTGGAAACACCAGCTTTCCCACTGACAACCACCTTCCAAGGATTTTTTTCATGTCTAATTCCTGTAAAATCTGCTCTACTGGTTCTGGGAGCTGCCATTTGACTCCAGCTGTCCAGCAACTGCAAATGTTGCACAGCTGCTCTAGCCTACATTTATTAAGTAACCTCTCTGTCAGACTTGTACTTTCCCCCAAGGATGAAATCAGGGATGTTTGACAAAACCTGTTTTTCATGGGCTGTCATGGACTGTAGCCATTAGTCTCAGTCTGCCCTTGACTGTGGATTTCCCTCTGCTCCCAGAGTCTCCTTCAGCCAGTAATTCTCTGCAAGTCCCTGTCCTCACACCTCAGTATCCATGATCCCATCACATGGCACTACACATCTCCAGCCCCTTGGTTTTCTGCCATAATCTCTTTGCCTCCTTTGCCCTCTTTTCCTTGAGCCCAGTACCTTTGTGGCACATGCTGTACATGTTCACCTGGAGATTAAAAGAAGTGTGACCTAAGCAGATTCAAACTTTTTATCCCTACTTTCTAAATAATGAGAAAAAAGGAGGGCATAAATACTTTTTACCTTTCCTTGATGTTCCATGCTCTTTGCATTCCTTCCCTTTTTTTGCACTGGCTGTTCCAAATGGACAAACCTTGGGTACAGTAATAACCTGTTTTCCCCCTTCTAGTGCTCCTTGATTTTGGGACACCACGAGGGATGGAGCACCAGTGGGATCACAGAGGTTTGATCATCCTGACATGTGCAAAGATATTGCCACTGGCACAGTCAGCTGCTATTTAGCTCAGGATCAGGAGGTTTAAACAGCTCCCCACTCAGCTATGGCAGGAAATTCAACCCACCAGCTGCAGGAATCTTGGGCACTAATCATAAAATACCCCCTCAGACTCAAGGTTGGTGCAAACAGAGGAGTGGACAGGGTTGCTCACCATAGATCTTCTGGATCCCTTGGAGGTCATCCTGGGGCAGCTTGAAGTTGTGAGTCTCCATGTACTGGTAGAAGGGAGCCATGATGGCACTGGGGTCGTTGGAGTGCTCCAGCCCCAGGGCATGGCCCAGCTCGTGCACTGCCACCAGGAACAGGTCATTGCCTGTGGAGGGAAGGCACAGCCACGTCACAGGAAGGCACAGCCACATCACTGCACTGCAGCACTCGACTTACAATGTCTGGAATGGAAGAAGTCCTGTCAGAGGTGGACTTGTGAAGAAAATGAAGAAGTTACCTCTAATGTCTTAACAACTGAGGGGTTTAATGTTTAAATGTACAAAATGGTTTCTATTGTCTTTTTGGCAAAGTCAATGCTTCTCCTTCCCAAAATCCCTTGAGAGAACTGTTACCCACCCCTGAGGAATGTATCTGGGGGTCTGGAAGTTACAGAAAGTGTTCTGATTGGATGTTATCTACCCCCTTCTATTGGTTGTAAACCCCTTATTCCTATTGGAACAAAGCCAAGCCCCCTTCTCTTTCCATTGGTAAATTTTGGATCCTTCCAAGGTCCATATAAACCCTCACCCTTTAGCTATAAGCTCTCTCTCTCTCATCCCTCTCCTGTGGTCCCTGTGTGGTCCTTGCAGGCTCCCTGGGGGCCACGTGGTGGGGAACAGCAGGGGGAGCACATCCCTCTAGGTATAGGGCTAAGCCCTGGGACCTGGAGAACCCCCCTCAACTGTTGCACTGCACAGACACAGCCATGTCACTGCA